>PVIH01003562.1:0-72526 GCA_004025045.1 Sigmodon hispidus
TGTCATCTCCCCCCCTCCCTCTTATTTCTCTCTTTATTCTTATTCCTTCTGTGAGGTAACAGATCTTTATTCTCTCCCTTGCAATCCTGATTTATGCACAGATCAGAATTCTCATGTGTATTACTGTTTTTGTTGCCTGATACACTTTTTCAACAGAAATATGATGAAATTATAACTTTTGACCCATATAATGTGTCATTGAGCAAGTAATTAGTGAGGTTGCAACTGGAAGAAATATTAACAACATCTGTAGCTGAAAAACTGACATGACACAATGACACATATCTCTAAGTCAAGAATAACTAAGAAAACTCAATGTGGGTTTTAAAATAGAGGTTTTCAAGTTGTGGACTAGGTGGCACAATAATTAAAGATTGTTAATATGTGATTTTTAATGTATAGTTACTAAAAAGTAATACTAACTAGTTACTGTTACATTTTGCTAGCTTATTCTAGAACTTATAATATGGTAGGCTTTATTACTGTTTGAACCCTAGGCAGAAAATCTACCTATGCCTGGCATGGACTCTTCTTGGTCAAATGAAAACTTACACTATTTAAGCCTTTGATTTGCAATAACTTACTACACACCAGTAGAAAACCCAATTCACTAGTTAATAAGCTTTAAACACCATGCTTTCCATTGTTTTTTGTTGTTAGTTGAGCATGGTTGAGGTTTTCTCCCTCAAAACTGAGTCAGCATGGAGCTTAGGTTCATAGACCTCCTTACATTTGCTTATTCCAGGCCTCTGAGGATTAAGTACTTTCTGGGTATATTTTAATAAGTCCATGTAGATCCCAGATGAAAAAAACTCTTTGTAGAAGACCTCTTGGCCTTGAGCCCATAGGTCTACCTTTTCTTGACTCCTCAACAGTATGAGGAACTAATAAATCATCTCCTCCTAACTGTTGAGAAACGTAATCACTGTGTGAAGTAACCCACCTAAAATTATCTCTCAGGTTTCTGGAGGACAAATGCATCCCAACATTTATGACTGACAATCTTAATCTGCCTTTGAAATGTCCCCATAATGGCTTCTGTCTGGTTTTCCCTGAAACCTGGGGACAGATGATGCTCTGGCTTCAGAATCTCGAACTAGTTTACAAACTGTATTGTGTTGTTCCCACAGAGATGGTCACATCTACTGCATTCACTCATTTCCTCAGAATGACAGAGAGACAGTCTAGCTGGGAAAGTAGATCTCCTATGACGGCTAAAGCAACTGATTCTTTTAGCCACCATGAGCCATGGCAGAATTTTCTAAATGAGAAGAGTGACTGAGAAATGGCCTTAAGTCAGTTGTATGGAAGTGCTGGTGGGAAGTCTTTGAACACACATAGCTAATGGGTGAAGGAAAGAAAGTGCCCTATAAGCTGACACTAGACTGAGGGCCACAGACATAGAGATGATGAACATGGTGAGTCAGCATAAATTTGTTGAATTGATTTAAACTGGAGTGTAGCGGCTTCATGAGGATTTTACCATTTGTTCCTAAGCATCCTTTACAGTTTGGGGTTCAAGATTTCCTCCCTGTTTTGAAGGTATTTTAGCCAAGCAATAGTTTATTTGTAATAAGGCTCCCTCTCTGTGTTCTTCTGAGATCAAAAGCTGTTTCATCTGATGAAACTTGACAGTCAGCTGAACTTGCTTCCTGCTGGCCTCAAAGTCTACAAAATAGACTTACTGGTTGTTATGTTGTTGGGAAATAAGTTTTATGAGTAAGAAAACAAAATAATTGAGAATGGAAGTTCTCAAGAATGTCTCTGCTGCTCGCTTCTATAGCACGGCTGATGTTTGAGATGGCTAAATCTTTGTTAGAACAGTGTGTCTCTGGAACATTCCTTCCCTCTTCCATGAAGAAGCTAGTAAACCACAAAAGTCTCCAGGCAGCTAGTATCTCTTAGGGGTTAAAAGTGCCTTGGTTGAGACCCACGCAGTCATTGTTTCTGTGAGTTACTTAACACGACCAGCGTTTTGTTGATAATTGCATAGTAACTTCAGACTCAAGATGTTTAATGAAGACCTTACGATTCCTTTGGTCTTGGGTGTCATATCCTCCTGAAACCTTGTCCTAAGAGTTTGTACTCTAGATGCTGTCATTGCTTCTCTTGACAGTGTTCTAGATCCTTCTGTCTTTTTCTGTCCTTTGGATGTTTCCAGGTTCTTGCTATTTCGAATAACGCTGCTATGAACATAGTTGAGCTAATGCCTTTGGGGTAAGGATGTGCATCCTTTGGGTATATGCCCAATAGTGGTATCGCTGGATCCTTGGGGAGACTGATTCCCAGTTTTCTGAGAAACCACAATACTGCATTCCAGAGTGGCTGAACAAGCTTACACTCCTACCAACAATGGAGGAATGTTCCCCTTGCTTTGCAACCTCTCCAGTATAGGCTGTCATCTGTGCCTTTTATCTTAGCCAATCTAACAGGTGTAAGGTGGTATCTCAAAGTTGTTTTGATTTGCATTTCTCTGATGGCTAAAGATGTTGAGCACTTTTTCAAGTGCCTTTCAGCCATTTGTAGTTCTTCTGCTGAGAATTCCCTTTTTAGTTCTGATCCCCATTTTTTGATTGGGTTATTCAAGGTTTTGGGCTCTAGTTTCTTGAGTTCTCTATATATTTTAGAGATCAGTCCCCTGTCACTTGTAGGGTTGGAGAAAATCTTTTTCCCATTCTGTAGGCTGTCATTTTGTCCTATTGACAGTGTCCTTGGCTTTACAGAATCTTCTCAGTTTCAGGAGGTCCCACTTATTGATTGTTGTTCTTAGTGTCTGTGCCACTGGTGTTGTATTTAGGAAGTGATCAATTCATTGGAGGGCATTTTCCACTTTCTTTTCTATCAAGTTCAGTGTGGCTGCATTTAAGTTGAGGTCTTTGATCCACTTGGATTTGAGTTTTGTGCAGGGTGACAGGCTTGGATCTATTTGCATTTTTCAACACACTACCATCCAGCTATGCCAACACCATTTGTTAAAGATACTATCTTTTTTGAATATTTTGGGCCTCTTTGTCAAAGATCAATTGTTCATAGGTTTTTGGGTTAATGTCTGGATCCTCAATTCTATTCCATTGATCCACAAATCTGTTTTTATTACAGTACCAGGTTGTTTTTATTACTGTAGCTCTATAGTATAACTTGAAGTTGGGGATGGTGATGCCTCCTGAGGTTCTTTTGTTGAGCAAAATTGTTTTGGCAATCCTGACTTTCCTGTTATTCCAAATGAAATTGATATTGTTCTTTCAAGGTCTGTAAAAAATTGTGTTGGGATTTTGATGGGAAGTGCATTGAATCTGTAGATTGCTTTTGGTAGAATTGTCATTTTTACTACGTTGATCCTACCTATTCAGGAACACGGGAGATCTTTCCATTTTCTTATATCCTCTTCAATTTCTTTCTTCAGTGATGTAAAATTTTTGTCAAATAGATCTGTTACTTCTTTGGTTATAGTTACTTTAAGGTATTTAATGCTATTTGTAGCTATTATAAAGGGTGATGCTTCCCTTATTTCTTTTTCAGCCCTTTTATCTTTAGTGTATAGGAGGGCTACTGATTTCTTTGAGTTAATCTTGTATCCTGCTACATTGCTGAAGGCCCACACCCCACTTTTGACAAGAGTCCTTGGATTCAAACTCAGGTGTTCATGCTGGCACAGCAAGTGTTCAAGCTGCTTATTACATAATTTATTCTAACTCACTTTTAAGCATCTCTAGAAACCTGTTTTGTCTGTGGCTAGCATTAACAATTGTGTCATTGTTATTTGTCCTTTTAAGAAAATTCTTTTGATAGTTTTTAGGTATAAAAATATAATACTTGTTGGGGCCTAGTCTGAAGTAACATTTTCTTGAGGATGTTCAGCCTCTTCTACACTGCGTGTATTTCTGGAGTCAAATATTAACTCCAGTCTATGACACAGGGATTTAAACTACGTCATCCGCCCTGGTAGTGGTAGTGGTGGTTCTTCTTCTTCTTTTTAAATTGTACTTTACTTCTTTATTTAATGTGTATGTATGTGTACTGCATGGAAGCCTGTGCTCAAGAGCATGCACTCATGCCGTGAAACAGATATGGTAGCCCCAGGACACTGGCTGGCCTCCCTTTCTGAGGCTGATGCTCCACAGTTGCGTTGGGCAGAAAACCCAGGAATTTGCAGGTCCTTCCCTCTGGAGTCATGGTCCTGCCCTGTCTCCTGTTTAATGTCCTCTTTTCTGGAAGGACATAAGACTTTGTTTTTTCTTTTGTTTTGGTTATTTAACCAGCAATACTCTCATGGGTAGAAGCAGGGATTTTGAGATACTCATTTCTGGAAAGGAGAATGCATGGCAGGCTTCTGACCAGTTTCACATGGTTTATAGTTACTAGAACAGTTACATTTCCATCATGTATCATCATTTATGGTTAAACCCTCCCAAGTCTCACAAATGATGGCATCTTTTCTCTGTGAAGGTTCTTTCCTGTGGAGATGTGATCCATGTGAAGATCCTTGGGATTCTGGCACTTATCGATCAGGGTGCCACAGATTGGAAACTAATTGCTATCAATGTAAATGATCCTGAGGCTGAAAAATTTAACGGTAAGTCTGGATCTTCTCAGAAAACACAAGTAGATCATCAGTGTGTCATTGGAATTCTTAGAACTACAAAAGGGAAACAACATAAGATACAATTTGTATATTTTTTATTACTTATTTTTATTTTCATTGTTAGGTACCACTTCAAACCCCTATAGATCACAGGGTCAGTCTAATATATTTTTGAATGAGCTGTGTCATATCACTAGGAAGAGGAAGGAAAAAGAAAAATATGAGACAGACAAATGATATTTTGTGTGGGATACAAAGAAATTTGTTGTGTTTGTTGCTGCCTGTTTCCCCCTCCAGCCCCCTCCCTCGATTTTCCTTCCCTTCCTCTTGTCTCCTACTCCTCCTCTTCCTCCTCCTCCTTGGTTCTTTTTACCCATGTGTTCTTAGATCTTGGAGAAGCTGCTTTTTTTCTATAAACATGTTTATCCAGCTAGTTCTCAATTTGTGTACTTTCTTTGTTGACTTGACTTGGCACTTAACAGGAACTTAAAATTTTCCTGATTCTGCTCTGTTTTTTAAAATATTTTATATGTCTTCCTCAGTTGTCCTAATAATTTTGAGTGTCACATCTCAAGCTGTATTTCCATTGGAGGAACTCTGTCCTTGGGGAGATGTGAACAAATGTCTATTTTCTTCTTACAACGCAAACCTAAGCATATTCCTCCAAAGTCCACCTTGGGGACCCAGTGAATTTACCAGGCTCCCTTCAGAGCATGGGTGAGGGTTACTTACAGGTGCCTAGGTGACATCAAAGCAGCAGGAGACCATCCCTGCATCGGTGGTGACATCATATAGATGGAATGCCCTTCAAGTACCCTTTCACAGCCTATACGCTCTAGACTCTCTTGAGACCACAAGGGTAACAGGGGTACTGCAGTTAAGGCAGAATCAAATACAGTAGCTTGGAATGGCAGGAAAGAGTGAGGCATCTGTTAATAATCCCATTAACCATCTCTGTTGTCTTTCTTCAATGAGAAAACATTACCAGGTCCTGGTCCTGAGGATTCCCCACAGGTACACACAACTGCTCTCATAAAGGTGGCCACTGTTATGCTTGGATACAAGCACTCTATAGATCTGTCACTTCAAGTAATGACTCCAGACTTCCTAGAGTAGAACTTAGGACTTTGAAATTTCTTATCTTTCTCATCCATCACTTACAATCTAGACCTTCACAGCCTTAACTATTTGTCTGTAGATGTACAGTGCATACCTAGCATGTTTTTAGAAGCTTTGTGATAATAACAAGGAAGTCTTTATACTTTATTCTTTAAATATTATTTGTTCATGCTCTGTCGCTTGGTTCAAGATTTAAAATGAGGTGGAATTTATAATGGTACTGTGTGACATTAAGTGATGAGTTAATTGATAAGATCTACTAAGTGGTCAGTTCTGCATGGGCTCATCTCTGAACCTACTGCACAGCCATCATAGGCATCTCTCTAGTGTTGTCCTAGCCTACTAGGCTGTGGTCTTCAATTTTATTTTTTCATTATTTATTTTCTATTTTCATTGGTAGCTACTATGTATTTTCCAAAATACTCAATAGGAAGTTATGTCTTACATAGAGTCTCAACGTTTTACCCATGTCTGAAATATCTGAAATGTTTTTCTTTTTAACAGGTCTTTAAAGCATGAAGTGCAGTGACTTAAAATATAAATTACCATATGGGGTTGAAATTTCTATCCCAAAGAAGGAAGTGGTTTTGTGGCAATTTAAATATTGTCATCGATATTTTTGGCATTTTGTTTTTCTTATTCTTAGAAAATTTCTCTCATGCATACATGATCAAATCCCCTTTCCATCCCTTCTTTCCCCTCTAAGCTCACACTAGATTTCCCCTAGCATGCCCCCTCCCAAATTCATGCCCTCTTTTTGTTTTTATTAAATAGTAGCTGCTGCAGTCTAATTAATACCATGCACATGTGGGTAGGTGCAAGGCTATCAACTGAAACATGGATAATGACTCCCTCTAGGAAGAGTGAATGGTTCTCCGTGCCCCAGCAGCTGTTCACTGCCAGTAGCCCCTTAGCAAGAGGTGGAAGACTCTCAATCATTCCTTCCCATGGTTGCCAGGCTTGTAGGTCCTGCGAAGGCAACCACGGCCATGTGCATGCACGTGTGTCATGTTCAGAAGACAGCATCTCACAGCACTCCCCCATCTTCCAGCTCTCATATCCTCTCCACTTCTGCCTCCTTGATGTTTCCCGAGACTTGACGGAGGGTAGAGGAAGATGGTCATTGACAAAGATGTGTATTTAGGGTTGGACACTCACAGCCATTTATTCTCACCACTCTGGCCAATTGGGAGCCTGTGCATTGACTGCTGCCTGATTCAGAAAGATGCTTTTTCTGGCCAAGCTTGAGAGCAGCCCATGTCTTTGTGAATAGAAGGTAGTTTGACAACATGACCATTTAGCAAAAGAACAAAAGCAAGTTCCTCAGAGCCTATGCCCTCCTAAGCCATGGTTGCAGACCTGGTTTACAAAATTACCAGGTATGAAATTTCCTCCTGTGGAACAAGTTTCCAATCTAATGAGAAAGCAGCTGGTTACCCCGTAACAGTCACACCATTATTGCAGTGATGGTCACATCTTGCTAGCATGTTGGTATTTAGCATGGGTCTAGGGCTATATAAGATCACTGATGGTTTTTTCTCCCCCAGCAGCCTGCAGAGCACGTTCTGGCACTGTGGAAGCTCACCAGCAGGGGGAAGTTTCCCTGTGGGTTTGGTATTTGTTGTTGTCCTGAAGCCAAAGTTTGTATAGTCTTCAGCAATAGGATCTTACCATATAGTTATGGTGGGTAACCAAGGGCCCTGGTAGGAACCTGTGTTGTTTTGAAGACCTCTGGGACCACCCTGACTCATAATTCATAGAGGCTGTCTTAATGACCTGCCCTGAGATTTGCATTTAATGTCCCATGTCTTCTGGAATGGCATTGTTCACCTGTTCGGGGCATCACATCCAAACTTTGATGTTTTAATTAGCTCACTAACTAGGAGGTTTAACTAGTGAGTTTCCCTAAGGGCTTTTTGCAGATCGTCAGTTTTGGATAACCCACTTATTAGCCCTTCCCTCCCCCACCACACTGACTCCATCAATCCCCACTTACTTTCTGGTGCCCTCCGCCTCTTTTTCACTCCCCATGTGATCAACCCTCCCTCCACTATATTCTCTGAGTGGAGAGTTAGTGGTTTCCATAGGCTGGTTTTTTTTATAACACCCTTTACGTTAATTCTCCTCCTTTTTTTCTGTTTTCCTCAGTTTGTTCTCTTCTTACGCCTGTCTGCCCTCAGGATTCCACATCACTACTTTCATTTTTACATATTGTCTAGAAATACACCCCCAACACACCCGATGGCCTCTGTCTAGTTCTCTGGCTTCCACTTGTGCTTCTAGTTACAGGAAACAAACGCTGGGAAGCCAGGATCTCCACTTGAAAGAGAACATGCAGTGTTTGTGTTCTGCTCTGGGTGACCTCACTAATACTAAGTATAGTATTTTCCAGTTCACACATTTACATGCAGATTTCATGATCTTACTTTTTTTCAGCTGATGTACCATATTTTCCATATCCATTCATCTAATGATGGGCATCTAGGTTAATTCTATTTTCTAGCAATTGTGCATAGAGGATCATTAAACATGCTTTTGCAAATGTCTATGAGTAGGATATGGAGTCCATTGGGTATGTGCCCAGGAGTATTATATGTAGGGAAAAGGGGCTATCTGAAAGAAAAAAGAAAAAAAAAATCCACCCTAGACCTAAAACCAGAGCCAGAGAAAGAAACACAATATCCCTTAACCCAGAACCAAAGAAATACGCCTTGATACTCAACACTGAAAGCAGTGCCAAAGGAACACACTTGGTCCCTAGAATCAGAGCCTGAGAAAAAATATGGCCTGCCCTTAGAATTAGAGTCCAAAAGCTAAAAAAAAAAAAAAAAAAGGCCAGTGAAAGAAACACAGTTTGGTCCTGAAATCAGAGCTATCTCTGCCTCTGATCAACAAAACTAACCTATCTCTGAGCAGGAATGATAGTCAGTCCTTGAATATCCCCAGAGAAACCCCGCCCCTAAGATTCCCTACTGCTTGTTCAGTTGAGGACTGTTCTTTCTTTCCCACCCTGGTAGAGTCATCCACTCTCCTGGACTCCTCCTTCCCAAAGAAATCTTTCTCAAAAGAGTCTCTGGTGAAGATCTTCATTCACCAGAACAGAGAAGAACTTGCTGATATGTCCTTTATGGAACCAAGCAGAATAAGTTTTGCAGAGATGTCCCCTTAGGGGGACCAAGCAAGGTAGAGCAGAAAAAGTTGCTGGCTGGGGCAGGAGGAGATTGCTACATTTCTGCTTTAGTAGAATGAAGCAAAAGAAATAGCATCTTGGGTTGGAGAGAAGAAGCAGAGCCCTGCTGGGAAGCCCCTTAAGGAGGGCAGAGCAAAGCTCAGCTGTAGCAGCTCTCTAGGAGAGGAGCAGGATTGCTGTTATCTTTTGGGGAGACCATTTCCCACCATACCCCAACTTCAGGTGTAGCCTGACTTCCAGAGCAGTCATGATACCTTTCCGGAAGTCCAGAGCTGAGCTGTCCTATTGCAGCTCCAGGTACAGCTTGACTTCCTGAACAGTCGGGCTACTTCTCATCCCCTCCCCAGAGTTGTAATACTCGCTTACATTATAGCTAGGCCAGACTATAGTTCTGTTGCTAGTTTTTTGAGAAATCTCTACACTGATTTCACAATGGTGCGCTAGTTCACAGTCTTACCAGTATGCAGGATCTGCTCCTTTGCTGGGCCTACACCATTTGTGTTCCTGGTAACATTTTAACTAGGTTGAAATCTACTCTTAAAGTTCTTTTGATTTGCATTTCTCTACTGGCTAAGGATATTGAACACCTTAAAGTATTTACTATATATTTCTTGTGAGAACTTTCTGTTCACATCAACAATCTAGTTTTCAATTGGAGAGTTGTTTTTTTTTATAGCTGTTCATATATTTTAGACATTAATCTTTTTGTCCAATAAATACCTATCAAATATTTCCCCCCCCCCGTCCTGTGGAATATCTATGGATAGTCCCCTTTGCTGTACAAAAGCAGTTCAGTTTCGTGAGATCTCATTTGTTGGTGGGTAGTATTATCTTCTGTACTACTGAAATCCTGTTTAGAAAGCCCTCATGTGTGCCTGGAAGTTGAATTTGTACTTCCAAGTTTTTCTTCTAGTGGTTTCAGAGTTTCTTGTACATTGCGTTAGTTACTTTTGTTTTGGTAAATCACTACAGTCAAAGCAATTTACAGAATTTTTTTTACCACAGTTCCAAGGTGTGGCAGCAGGCATGGTCTCAGGTAGAGGAAGCATGAAAGAGAGAACTGGAATTAGGAAGAGGCTTTTAATCTCAAAGCCTACCCTAAATACATATTTCCTCCAGCAATGCCATGCCTCGGAAGTCTCTCCAAACAGTGCTACCAACTGAGCACCATAAGCCTGAGATTATGGAGCCATATCTCATTTAAATCACCACATTTATCTTTGATCCATTTGTAGCTGAGTGAGAGATACGAATCTAGTTTCATCTTTCAGTATTTTAAAATCCCATTTCCCACCACCATTTTTAAGATACTGCCTTTTCTCTCACGTTTATCTTTGACATCTAATTGGGGACTTAATCTAGGGACTTGGTTCTACTTCTTTAATGGACGTATCTGTCTTTGTTCCAGTACTGTGCTGTTTTTATTACTGTAGCTCCATTGAGCTCAGGTGTAGTGACACATTCTGTAGAATTCTTTTGTTCCGACTTGCTTGACTATCCTTGGTCTTTTGTCACTTTTTGGAATTTTTCACGGACAAAAATAAGAGGAAAGATGTTTTTAAAATAATGAAGGGCACTTATCTGGAAGCTTTTAAAATATACTCCATTTTCTCTGCCTATCAAGGTCAAGGCAGAGAGCTGATGCAGATGTGGTCATTGTGGGTGATCAGGCAAGATGGCAACTTAAAGGAACACAATCAGAGCTGTCTGAAATGTGGCTAGACGCAGTTTCATTGGGCTACATCAAGCCAGGGCATCACAAAACTTTGGGCGTCCTGTGCTCATCCATTTGCCTGATGATGGTTGTTATATATGTCTTCTATATGACCAAGGTGAGGGGTTCACATTCTTTGTTCTAGTGTTTGGTAAGTTCCTGGGTCTGCATTCTCTTTTATGGGGGGTGTGTATCTTGGTGATTTGATAGTTCTATTTGTAATTCTTTGAGGGACCACTCTTATAATGTACACAATGGCTGAACTAACTAACACTCCCACAGGCTGGCCAGTAAGTGGCACTTTTTAATTGATGTAAGTTGATGGTCATTCTGTGCCTTGTGCTGTGTGCTAGACAGGTACTGGTAGATTCCCCGCACAAGAATGATGAAGAGTCATTTGCCTTAGCCCTGTTCTCACAGTGGAACCAAGTACTGCATTGTAAATTAGGTTTACTTAGTCGAAGAAACAGCCAGAAAGCTGTTGTTCCCTACAACACAGAGTAATTTAAAGCAGAGTTCAACTTAACTACAATGTATTTGTCTAGATAGCTTTTACTATATTAATTTAGACATGCTTGTGTGCTTTCCAGAGAAATTTTGGAGTTATTTATAATGAAATTGCTTCTTTTATTTTATCCAATGGAATCCATGTGCAGACTTCGGTAGGCTGTAGAGGGTCACTTTGTGTTTATAGATTATAGCTTTGACATGACTCAACTGAAAGCAGCCACTGCATGAGGGAACATGTTTCATTTAGCAAAGTCTGTTGTTCCCAGCTGGATTAATGTAATCTCAACGTTAGTAGGCAGACGTAGTAGCTTTTATCTATAAACCCCAACACTTGAGAGGCTGAAATAAGAGCCTCACCATGAGTTTCAGGTCAACATGGACTACACAGTGAGAGCCTATCTCAAAACATTTAAAAAATTACTATTACTATCAAGTTTAACATTCAATAAATGCATTGGACACTGAAAGTTTTTAAAGACTAAATAAAGTTGAAATACCCTCCTTGATAGAAAATTTGGTCTTTTTTTTTTTTTTTTTTTTTGACTCATTAACACTTGAGGAGCACTAAGACCATTTAATCAACTGTAATTAGTTTCTAGTTCTTAATGCTTCCTAATGGTACCCTAATGGCCTGAAAGAGTTAATAAGACTCCTTGGGCACCTAATTGTACTGGAGATGACTGGGCCATTAGGGATAATAATGTCGGGTTAAGAAATAACCAAGTTCTGAGCTTTTTAAGGAGACTGAAGTGGGGAAGCCTGGGGGGCGGGCTGGGGAGGCTTTCGTTATATCTGTCTTGGTTTGATAACCACCTGGGGACCTGAATGGGGTGGTGGCTGAGGTCTCTGCACTTGGCAGTTTGCACATTTTTTCCCTTTTGTCTTTAATTATGTGGGAACTATTGTCGTTTGTTCTATAAGAGCTTTTGCCTGTGAAGTCCTTTTATATTTTTGAAGAATGAAAGCTTCAAAACCAAAACTTGAAGTCAGAGTAATCATGTTGATTTTAATACATTTTCAATGAATAATTTACATGAGCTGAGCAACGAGGAACTTATTTTACCGTAGGAAGTTTGAACATTTTTCAAAGGCCAATATCAAAATTGCGCGAAAGGTAACAGAGTTTTTAAGTGTTTCAAATGTATAGAATTTGAATATACATTTATGAAAATTTAAGCATCAAGTAAACTTCATAGGTCCTTTTATTATCTTTCAGGACAGGAATGCACCTGTGGAAAGTACATCAGTTTAGCTATAATTTCACTTTCTATGTAAATATGTCTAGTGCCCCTACCATTTAAAAAAAAATGAATACTGATTTTCTTCCTAGAGCATAATTTATTATTGCCACTGGAAGACAGATTTGGCATAGCAGTCCTGAGGCAGACTGTCTCTGCTGAGTGTGGTAAACAGAGTAACGTTCGTCTCTCTCCCTGAACTATTAGAAGACAGTGGAGTTCACTCTTGGGTCTGAAAGGAACTTCACATCACCGTTGTATTTATTCCTAGAGTCCTGGTGTATGCCGAGCTGAGCTACCTACCAGGCGTCCAGGAACAAGGCTAGGTGCTTTAATCAAAGCATGCTCCCTCCTCCTTTTTTATATGCAGAAACTGAGATGCTAGGGGAGAGGAGAATTAGTAACTTAGCAAAATGAAACTTTAGCCATTCAAATCCAGTCTAGTTCCAGACCCCGGGAACTTCACTGCTGTGCCTACTAGCTCTTTCCTCTAAAGCATGGAGTTAGTCCAGAGTATTTGTAACTTCTGGGGGCATTTCCCCTGAGGCAGTAGAGAACTGGTGATAATTAGAAGTCTGCTAGAGAGGTAGCTCTTTTGATGTCTGTCCTTTTGATTTCATTAATGGTAGAGAGGCTTGGGTGTGGGGGAGAGAGGGTGTGGTGCATATCATTAGGAATTAATTACTGGGAATCTATTGCTTTTTTTCTGAGCCCTGACCCCTGTAGCTTTTAGAGCTTTAATCATATTCCTATGATGCAGAAACATGGGGGTGGTCTAAGTTCTAAAATGTTCTCATCTGCTTGAAAAGTCATGACCCCCTAAACCCCCACCCCGAAAAGACCTAAGGCCTCCATTCCACAAGTGTGGGTTGTCATCCTCTTACTCAGTTCCCATTTCTAAGTTCCTTTCCAGCAATACCTTTCACGTGCCTTTCTCTGAAGCAAACAGAGCTAACTTCAGGGTCATTGCTAAAAGGAAGTTTGTTCTGATTATTAGCAGTATATCAATTACACGCATGGATGGTGTTTGCTATGGGCTTTTTATACCTGTATTCATTGCAGAATTATATCTTCAACTATGGGATCATGAAAGATTTCTTGGGAACACAGCACACTTTTTAATCTGTTTTAGGGAAACTCCTAAGTGTTAGAAGTGAAGGTTCAGTGCTAGTCTCAGCACCATGACTGTCTGTCCTTGTAGCCACTTCAGATTGTGCTTTAAATGAACATTAGAAAAGCATTTAAATTTCTTTGCACAGGGCCCTGCTGTGGTTTTCATTTGTAGGGTCATGCAGAGTTTTTTATTAACTGGTAATGAGTATATTTTTGTAGAAAAATGTATTAGCTCTTTTTGAAATTGTTTTCTAATGTACTTAAGATTTATAGAGACCAGAATGGTATTAATTTCCATGTGGTAAGTATATTTTTTAGTGTAAGTTTTTACTTGGTAAATGTGGACTTTGTGGGGCAGGCAGGAGATAGCAGAATGAAGGAGAACACGGTGATGGCCTTGCGTCGTAGCCTGTGTGTGCATTAGAAATTAGCATGGAAAGGTCTGGAATGTGAAAGTCCTTGGAGGTCCTGAGCAAGTTTGAACAGTTAAGGAATCATTCTCTGAGTAGGAACCTCTGCTCATGGTGCAGAGAGTTGGTGAGTGATGGGGATTGACTGGCGTTCCTTGTGAATATGTATGAACAGCATTAAAAACACATGTTCTTGCCTCCCATGGATTTTGTGTACCGAGGCTGGTTGTATACATGTCTAGCTCAATTTCCTGGTGTCTTTTTTCTTTTTCTTAAATCACTTTCTTTTATATAACAGAAGCAAAGAAATGGCATTATACTTATATTACTGAGTTTTGTCTAAACATGAAAATTCCTTGTGTTATGATTTAGTGTAAATGACCCAGATAAAAGCTGCATGGTTTTCCCTTCAAATCTCTGTAAGTACAGGTTGGTGAGGATGAGCAATGAGATTAGGTTGCATTCTGTGGCTGCCTCTGTGTACTGCCCAGGATAGCACAAGTACTAAATTTCTTGATTTTTGAATTGATACATAAGGGGATGTACATGTATTAAGAAAAAAAAAATGAACATTTTAAGGGAAATCTGAATATATCTTCAAAATAGGTGTATTTACATTGATTTTAACAGGAGAAAAACATTCATTTTAAACTTGGATTTTTGACATTATAACTAAGTATAATTCATTCTTCAGTGTCATGTATATATATTTTACTTTTATATCTATGGCAGTTGTAAGCTTAGTCATGTACATGTTGTTGCTAAGTCACCAACATACCATCTATTACTGATTTTCTCATTCTGACCTCACAAGTATCTTGACTCTGTTCTTGCCTCTGCATTGCCTTAAATGGCCCTATTTTACTTTTCTATTGAAGCGGTGTTAACATTTTTCTTGTCTCAGCATCATGAAACTAAAATTTATCTTCTGCGTTGTTTATCAAACTGAGTTTAGAGAAATCTTACTTTGGAGGAAGTATTTGGAAAAACTATTTGCTCCTTCCCACTGTCACTTGATGTTTGCTCTGTAAACCACCCCCAGCCCCTGGCATCTCCCATCTCCTACATATACCAGGCTCTGTTTCAGCCTGCCACTTTGCAGATGCATCCCCATCACTGAAATGTTCTTTGTCTACCTGGAAACACCTTACCTTTCAAGAACCAGTCTAAAGGTCATCTCTCCTCCAAGTGACTTTGATTCTGTAATGCAAACATAATCTTTCCCCCACAAACACCATTTTGCTTAATTCAGTTGGTTGGATTTCATGTTTGTAATTTGTGTCCGTGTCTTCCCACCTATCTAGAGTGTGAACTTCTTAGCATAGGACTCTCATGTGCTTTGATTATCTGAGACAGTCTCATGTAACCCCAGCTGGCCTCAAACTTGCTGTGTAGATGAGGATGCCTTTGAACTTCTGATCCTCTGGCTTCTACCTCTCAAATGCTGGGGTTATGGCATGCTTCACCATGCCCAGTTTATGAAACTCAAACATGCTTGTCCATACTAGGTGAATAGGTGAGAACTACCAACTGGGCTACATCTCTGGCGCTACATATATCCACATAGTCACTGTGCTTTAAATATAGGTTTAAGTGCTTCTAACAGCTTTATTTGTTTGTCCTGATACCAAATGTTTTTGTTACCCACAGATCTCCCCTTGCCTCTGCCTAGCCAGTGAGCCTCACCTTCCTATCCTAAGCCCATAGCAGACATCACTCCCCTCTCTGCTCTAATCCTCTTCTCTGGAACTTGCATTGGGGTAGTTTGGAGTCAGTGTTCAGGCCTCCTGCGGTGCGAAGCATGGCCTTTCAAATACAGCTTTTTGTTCTTGTACATGTTCTGGAGGGTACTCTGGGCACAGTAGTGTTTCATTTTATCACTGGATGGAGCTCTATGGTGTCTATACACAGTGGTGTCACTAGTGAATGGACATTTGGATTTCCACTTTGGGGCTGATATGGATGGATATTGGAAGTCTTGCTTGGAAATATGTTTTCATTTCCTGTGAGGAAATACTCAGGTAAATAGGATGGTTGAGTAGATATAATTAAAAGCCAAGTATTATAAGCTGCTGGTGAGCTGTCTGTCCAGCTGTGCCAATGTCCTTCCACGGGTATATGAAAGAGCAAGTATACTTTTGTTATACAGTTTTAAAAATAATAAAATACCTTTTAAAAATTAGGAGAACTGCTGGGCAGTGGTAGCACATGCATTTAACCCCAAGCACTTTGGGAGGCCGAAGCAGGCAGATCTTTGAGCTCTAGGTCAGCCTGGTCTATAGAGCAAGTTCCAGGACAGCCAGAGCTACACAGAGAAACCCTGTCTCAAAAAAACAAACAACAATAATAATAACAATAATATAAAATAATAATAATAAATTAGGAGAAATATGCACATATTTAAGGATTATTTTGTATTCATATAGTTTCCCTTCCCGTACTGGCTCACTACCTTCTGGCTGCTCCCCAGGTCCATGTACTCACTTCCCTTCAGTTTCTGGCAGCCCAGTGCTGCTGGTGGAACACTTTCTTTATTTTAATTTATCTAAATTTGTATTTTCTTTTATTTTGGAAATAGAGTTTTCCTGGAAATAGTATGTATGTATGTATGTATGTATGTATTTATTTATTTTACCATTTTCCAGGTAACTATAGCCATCTTCATTATTTAAATTTTTTGTCTCTGTTGGTCATTTCTATTGCTGTATCTTATGTCCCCCTGACATTTTTTATTCACCATATCTATGTTTGTCTGTTAATAGCTGAATTTTCATTCCAGATACACTCACCTGGTTCTTCATTTTTATTGTTTTATAGTTCCCTTTCCCTAGCTAAGATTTCTTTGCATTTATATAGTATGATCATATTTCCTGAAGGTTCTTGAACATATTCATTATGACTACTTAATATTTTAAAGCAGTGTGTAACTAAAGCATATGGAATGGATAGAGGTTCTGGGGATCACAGGTTCTACTGTGGGTGGATTTACTATGGTGACTGGTTATGTGAGTCATCTTAGGATTAATTTCCGTCCACTGCTTTTTACTTGATGCAGAACTCAGAAATGTTCCCGTTTGTTCAGTAGAGCCCAAGTCCATTTAGGAATGTTGAGTCAGAGCCACATGCCCATTGCCTATTTCTGTTAGACTGAGTTTTGGAGGACATATGTCTTTGTTACCATTTGCTTGTTGTGTTTGTTAAATGATTGTTTTAATTCATACACATGCAAAGAAAACATAGGAACTGAATTGGGGCTGGTGAGATGGCTCAGGGTAAAGGCGCTTCCCCAGCAAGCTTAATGACCTGAATTCAGTCCTTGTGGCCCACATGGAAAGAGAAAAATGACTGTTAGTTGTCCTCTGCCTCCCATATATGTGCCACCATGGCACATGTGCACACACATACAGTTGATTGTGAAGTAAAAGATTAATTTATAGTAGTTAAGGGTCTACTTTGGTGGTAGAGTACCTGTCTAGTATGTGTGCAGGAGGTCCTGGGTTCAGTCTCTAACCCTATCTTCTTAGTTTAGAAATTTGCTGTGGGAATCTACTCTTGTACACTGTAAATATTTGTCATTAATATTGGTTTAATAAAATGCTGATTGGTCAAGTAGCTAGACAGGAAGGAGGGGTGGGGCAAGCAGACCAGGAGAATGCTGGGAAGTGGAAGAGCAGAGGAAGAGCAGACATCAAAACGCAGAGGAAGGAAGATGAGAATGCTGCACAGAGCAAAAAGGTACCAAGCCACGTGACTAAACAGAAATAGAAATATAGATTAACTTAAAGTATTAGAGTTAGCAAGTAATAAGCCTGAGCCATAGACCAAATAACATGTACTTAGTATAAGCTTCTGTATGGCTGAAGGACTGGCTGGGCGAGACACAGAAACCTCCAATTACAAAAATTCATTGTCTGTCTGCTCTTTAGTGTTAATAAGTACAAAGTATGTTTATAGGAAAATATTTTAAATAATTATATGCATGTTGTATGTGTGTTACATGTGATTGTTTTAATTCATATACATGCAAAGAAAACATAGGATCTGAATTGGGGCCGGTGAGATGGCTTTTTGTATGTACTATTTTTAGCATATGTTTAAACCAGTACCTAGCTATATTGATTTCTCAGTAGCACTACAGAGTGAAATAACTGCTAATATTAGTTAAAATGTTTATCATATCTTTATAAATCATTAATTCATATTTTCATTTCAAAAGTTAACAGAGTAGAAAACTGTAGGTTTGCTTCTGAGTAGAATCATGGCTGCATCCATAGGTAAAATTTTAGGATGTTGAAGAAGTGATAATTTGTATTTGGCAACTGGCATAATTTTTTTTTTTTGCCTCAAAAATAAAGTATAGAAGCTAATAAATAACAGCGCTCTCCAAGTAGGAAAGCCAGTTTTAGGTTCTGTATTGTCTGCAAAGAAGTGGCAGGTTTTAATTAAGGTATTTTAGATTTCTTTCTTTGTTTTTGTAGAAATGTAAATCGAGTTAAGAAAAATAAAATGAAGTACTTGGACGTAGAAGGGCTCAGGCTTTGGATCTGTTTGTTATTATCTTCTGCTTTTTAGCTGGCATCCCATAAAAAATTCTGCAATTTTCAGTGACATTTATTTAGATGATAATTTGTAAAGCAAAGTATAGTTTTAATATAAAATTTTTACAGAGACTATTTATTAATTAAGTTTGGATACATCTGTGTTATAAAGGAATCTGTTGTAAAGTAATTTTAAACTTAACAGCAATGACACTGTATGAAAGCTGTATTTAAAAACCTGGGATGAGCCAAGCATGCTGGTACATGCCCTTAATCTCAGCTCTCAGGGGGCAGAGGCAGGCAGTCTTTGTAAGTTCAAGGCTAGCCTGGTCTACATAGTAATTTTCAGGGTAGCTGGAGCTACACAGAAAGACCCTGCCTTCAAATCAAACAAAGAAAAAAAAGAAAAACTTCTTTGGTGACTCTTTTTGCTTCTCTGTGTTTTAGATTATTACTTAATATAATGCAGTTTTTGATATTTTGACTCTGTTCTCTTTCCCTTCCTTGGGAGATCCTTCCCTCTCACCTATTTGCTTACTCTGTACCTAACCTCTCTGATTCTGTGGATTGTAACTTGCTTAATGAAGACTTAACAGCTAACATCCACATATAAGTGAATACATATCATATTGTCTTTGGGGGTCTGGGTTACCTCGCCCAGAATAATTTTTTTCTAGTTCCATCTCTATGAATTTCATGATTTGTTTAGACAGCTGAGTAACATTCCATTGTGTAAATGTACTACATTTTCTTTATCCATTTATCCATGGATAATCTCTTTCCAGTTTCTGACTATTATAAGTAGAGCAGCAATGAACACAGTTGAGCAAATGTCTCTGTGGTAGGATGTAGGGTCCTTTGGGCAAATGCACAAGAATGGTACAGCTTGATCCTAAGTAGATCCATTCCCAGCTTCCTGAGGAACCACCACATGGCTGGACAGATTTGCAGTGCATGAGTTTGTTTCCTTATCCCATATTCTTGCCAGGATAAACTGCCATTTGTTTTCTAGATCTTGGCCGTTTTGACTGGTGTAATTTTGATTTACATTTCTCTCATGACCAAGGATGTTGTTGACCATTTCATTAAATATTTCTCAGCCATTTATGTTTTATCTTTTGAGAATTTTGTTTGGATTTATATCCCATTTTTAACTGGGCTATTTGGTTTTTTATCTGGTTTGTTTTTTCAAGTTGTGTATTTTAGATATTACTCCTCTATCATATGATAGTTAGTAAATATCTTTTCCTATTCTGTAAGCTACTGCTTTGTCCAAATGAAGGTGTTCTGTGCTACTGAGAAGCTTTTCAGCTTCATGAGGTCACATTTGTTAATTGTTGTTTTTAGTTCCTATACTATTGTTGGTATTCTGTTCAGAAAGCCTTTTCCTGTGCCAATAAGTTCAAGAATGTTTCTCTTTCTCTTTTATCACATTCAATGTATCTGGCCTTATTTTGAGTCCTTGATCCATGTGAAGTTGAGTTTTGGTGCAAGTTGATAAATATGGATCTATTTGCATTCTTTTATCGACAGCCATCCAATTTGACCAGCACCATTTATTTGTTGAAGATGCTGTCTTTTTTCCAGTGTGTATTTTTGGCTTCTTTATCAAAACTCAGGTGTCGAAATGAGCATATATTTATATTTGGGTCTTTTATTTCATTCTCTTGGTCAACATGTGTGTTTTTTATGTCAGTACCATTTTTATTACTATAGCTCTGTAGTAAAATTTTGGATAAGGGATGGTGATACTTCCATTGTTTTATATTTTGTTTGCTTTGTTTTTAAATTTTAGGTTTTAGCTATTCTAGGGTTGTGTGTGTGTTTCCATATGAAACTGAGAATTGTCCTTTCAAGTTCTGTGAAGAATTGTGTCAGAATCTTGATGGGGATTGTATTGAATTTGTAGATAGCTTTGGGCAGGATGCTCATTTTGACTATATTAATCCTACCTATCCATGAGCATGAGAGATCTTTTCATCTTTAGATATATATTTTGTTATTTTTTGAGACAGGGTCTCTCTACATAGTCTTAGCTGTCCAGGAGCTCACCACGTAGACCAGGCTGGCCTCCAACTCACAGAGATCCACTTGCCTCTGCCTCACAAGTACTGAGATGAAATGTATACACCACATGCTCTCCTTCTAAGTTTCTTACTGGGCCTCTTGCTTCATTTTCTCCCTGTATAGGATGGTTGTTTCTTCACCTGGCAGATGGAAAGGTCTCCCTCCAACATGTATGCCTCTTCCCTAAACCATCTCAACATAAAAGCCAAAGTCTTCAGTGTGATCCTAAGAGGGTGTGTTACAAATAAGTGGCTGCCCCCCCCCTTCTTACGAGCCATTGTTCACTGAGTTCTTCAGGACTTTGTTTTTCCTCCATCCTAAAATATTAAAGCATACTTGGACCTCAAGATATTTTTTGCTTTCTATCATAACCCTGAAAAACACTAATGGCAAAAACCTGAATAGTTGTTTCTACAGTTTATACAAGACTTTTCTGAAAGGGCTGGAGGAGTGGCTCAGTAGTTAAGAAGAACACTGGATGCTCTTCAGGGTGACCATGGTTCGAATCCCAGCACCCATGTAGAGCAGCTCACAACCATTTGAAACCCCAGTTCCAGGGGACTCAAAATGTCCTTTTCTTGCCTCCACTAGATATGCATATGGAGCTCATGTAGGCAAACACTCAGGCACCTAAAATAAAAATAAAGTTAGTCTTTTTTAAGAAACAGTTAACTGAAGTGCATTTTATATGAGCTTGACTTCTGTTATGTAAGATGCTTTTCCCACCCCACTGGCTCAGCAATCTGCATCTATTGGACATGTTTAGTTTTTCCTCTAACTCAGCTGTTTTATTACCCAGTCCTAAATTGATGACAGATGTTTTTAGTAACCAATTTTATTGGATTCTTTCAGAACATTCAAAATTAATTTCACAGAAGCCAACACTTTTATATTAATAAATTCACCTACTTACATGATATTTATTTAAATCTTTAACTGTAACCACAGATATCATTGGAGAATGCCTTTGGAATGAGAATACCTGAGACTTGGCAAAGATAAAACCTAATTGATGGTGGGAGACATGTGTGCTTCTAGAGGGTTCCACCAGACTTAGCACACACTCCAGTGGGAATACTTACACAGTGAAGAATCTTTGTTAATTAGTTCAGTAAATTGGTAAGTTGAAGTTCTATTAAAAGGGCTTAATTGGTCCAGAAGAGAAACTGAGATATATTTAGCTTGATTTTATAAACAGATACTTCCGGGCTCTCCTTGCCTGTTGATGGAGTGGTCCATCTTGGTACTAAATGCCATAACTGTGCACATTACAAAGTTTCACATAAAACCCCAAGAGTGAGAATAAATGGGTGCTCGAAAATTGCTCCTTTTCTTTAAAATGGCATAAACGATAAAAGTGCATCTAACAGAGAAGTCCTGCAGATGGATAGTGATGCTGTTTAGACATTAGGATGAGCACAGCATCACTGAGTTCCATCCCTAAAATGACTACAGGAAAAAGCATTATGCTTTTTAGTATAGTAGAAGAAAAAGTGTAAACACTACCTTTGGCTGGACAGTTTAACAATGGAACAGGAAGAAAAACAGGTTAAGAATTAAACATCTCCTGGTTTTATACAGCAGCTTGTGCCATACATTGTGGCAAACGTGGTAAGCTGTCTTTGCTGCAGTTCCCTTATCTTTAGCACGTATGTATTCTGTAAGCCGTGGATCTGCTTGTCAGTTGTAGGCGCAATGTTTCATGCTTTCAGAAAAGTAATTCATTGAGTTGGATTTCTGGTTGGACATTTACTTTTGAGGCTTTAAAAATGTTAAAATTGCATGCTTCTGATTTCATCTGAATTTTTTGTTGTTTATGAAAATGCAGCTGTTTTCTCCTGGGATGTAATTAATTGAGAAATGGCAGGCTTAGCTTCTGCTAGAAGTTTGTACTTCTTTTTGGCATTATTAAATGTTTGTCATTTTTAATTGCTGGTATCTTAAGGTTCCCTCCATTAGTTCTAAGCAAAGAGCTTCTTAGTCTGAAAAGGGTATTGGATAGTTAGCTTCTTTCTTTGAAACTGGTGAGTTAAATAAAGATAATCAAACATATGTTTTATACAGTGGATTGGGTGAGGTACAAGGATAGAGTCATCAATCAGATTAAAGTTTAAGAAGTTATCTCAGAAATTAAAGTACATTTATAGTTATTTGAGTTTAGTATACTATTTTCCCAAGTGAATAAGTTAACATTAAGTTTGAAAAACCTGGAATTAATCAACTTACATGGATGCTTTCTATCCAAGAATAGGAAGATATAAGAAAATGATGAATGGAATGTTCACTTTAGAAATAACCCATCAGATAGGCAGAAAAATGTGAAGATTATTGGAATTTGATGAGTAAACAGCTCTGTATTAGGTGAAGGGATTATTGGATTCTGGGTCTGTGGCATTACAAAGGACTCTATAACCCAGGGCACAGTATACATTCCTTAAAGGATACACTAAGAAATTCACTGCCATAACCATCTGCCATCAATTTCAGTTGCTCAATAAGTATATGTTGATTTTTGCTAATGAAGCAACTGTAACCTGCATTCCCTTTCAAGCAAGTCTCTCTGTGTTTCCTTTTATTAATTGTAACATTGATGCTTTTTGTTTCAAAATATTTTGGATAGATGTGTGGCCTTCTGTAGCGTTTCAGACTTTATATCAGAAGACTGTTTAGCAGGCAACTGGACCTTCCCTCTTGCTCTGGGCTCTACCCCACAATATTCATCTCTCAGCCCTGGAGGTGTTGAACCCCTGTACACCAGGCAAGGAACAAGGGAATGGTGCTTGTCTGTGGGCCCTGTGCCTACAGAACACTGGCCTTTCCCTGCCAAGTGAGACGATGGGGGTTTGGACATATGAAACCAAGTAGTTTCTGGATTATCCCCATGTGCATGTCATCTCCTGGTTCTTTGTTATTACTTCCTAACTTTGCAAGTTTGACCAAATCTGTTTGTTATTTGTTGTAATTATTGTACATCAGAGAATGATTCTAAATTTCTTTGTTACTTACAGTATTTTGGCAAGTATTTGTTATACTTTAAATTGTATGTTAGAAAGGCTGCTTCCCCAGGGACCTCCTTGAACAAGGGAATTATATATCTCAATATAGTAACTATTTCCAAGTATATTCTAGCAAGTGTCATCAAAAGTAAATCCTGAAAACTATGGCTGAAATAGGGTAAATTTTTTGTGCTGTTTAGGTACCACACTGTTGGCCTCATTTTTCATTATGGGAACCCATTTGTTTGCTTGCTGTCTGCCTCCTCTTAGGTTGTCAGCAATGACAGTTGCGGGCATCTGTTTTCATCTACTAATTCAGTTATCTCAGCACTGGATGAAGTCACAGCCTTTCTTGGCCAGTGTCAGTTCACAGCTTTCTGGATATGGCTTGCATTCATATCCAGACTTTTAAAACCAGTACTTCTAAAAAGCATGCATCCTGATACTGTGCTTTAACTAGTTCAAAGCTTTGCATCATCTGTCTGAAGACAGTCCTTGTGATATGTGCTGCTCCGGGGCTGTTCCTTCTTAGAGGTGTCTGCTCCTCTCCATTCCGTGTTCACAGAGGTCCTAGCCTGTAGCACACTCCCTTGCTTCCTCTGTGCTGTTCTTTCCACTTTTTGTGCTTCTGTCTGACTATTCATGGGACTCCTTCTTCTAGGGTGCTGTCTTTCACTCCCTTATCTGATATTACCATCCTGTTCTGTCTGTGATAACCTCATTGTGCTTTATCATCATCTGTTATCTGTCTCTTGCCTGTACTACGTAGCCCTGTGAACTTCCAGACGGAAAGACACCTGTGTCCTGGAGGGATTGAGTAAGTGTTTGTAGAATGAAGGAACAGTGTTTCACATAGGGAAATAGAAGTCTGCATGTGATATGAAACATCTCAACCATCACTAGCACAATTGGTTAGGATCTAAGCTGGAGTCAGCCCCACTTAAACTGTGGCTTCCTCAAACCAAGACTGACTGTGTTGCTAAGTATAAATGACTTTTAACAAAATATTTTTTTTTCACAGATATTGATGATGTTAAGAAGTTCAAACCAGGTTACCTGGAAGCCACTGTTGATTGGTTGAGACTTTATAAGATACCAGACGGAAAACCAGAAAACAAGTTTGCTTTTAATGGAGAATTCAAAAACAAGGTAAAGATGAGAATCTGTATTTGAAATTGTACCTCTCAATGTCTGATGGCATGTTTCAGGTAGACAAAGTACACTTTACTGGTTTCCGTGTTTAAGGGAATTAGCTAACATTTTTTCCAGCTATTTAAGTGAATCAACAAGGTCAGTCTACATATAACTTATCCCAGAAAGTAAGGGAATTCTGCAATTAGTTTAAACTTTGCAAATTTTAAATGAAGAAAATTGTTCCATTTCCTGGTGTGAGGAGGCTACTTTCCCTTAATGTAAATTCATCCAGGATTCTCTCCTGACTCAACTTTACTATGACTGAATAAAGTTGCTTAACACTTAGGAGAGCACTGAATTATCTTTTTGGTAGGGGATTTTTCCATTAGAATATCACAAGGCTTCCATAAAATATCTCTAGGAGGACATAAATGAAGAAAATCATCCAAGGAGCTGAAGTCTAAAATATGGAATATTTTTAAAAAGCTGTTACGACTAAATAAATTGCACACTCTTAACGAACTTGTAAGTGGGTACAGAAAATATGTTCTAAAACTGAAACAAAGCTTAAAACTAAGAGTATTTTTCTGTAAGAATTGATTGCTAGACTCATTGTTTTCTTGAAAGGCTCATTAAAAGAATTCTTGGTGCCACAAGGGCTTTGTTTAGAATTTAAAATATAACATAAAAGTATTTCAGATTTATCTTAGAAATAGAATGTTGAATATTTTTAAATTGGTCTTTTTTTTCAAAATATGTTATATTTCTTTCTTTGGTTTTAAACTATACAAATCACACACACACACACACACACACACACACACACACACACACACACACACACACATTTCTTTATTGCCTCAAAGGCAGCCTAGCAAGTTTTGAATTTATAGTCAGCTATCTTTTGTGTTCTGGTGGCTTTTGATGAGCATTTATTCTTTTTCTGTGTGATTACTGGGTCATTCTTACAACATTTCCAAAAATAATCATTTTATGCATTGCTTTTTACCATTGCCATTAAAATACAGAGCCTAACTCAAGAACATTTAATTATGCCTCTTTTCTGTGATTGAAAAATGGCTCTTGTTTTTTAATTTTAGAATTTCCCTGCCCATTTTATTGAGCAGAATTTATTACAAACAGAATTATCTGAATAATTGTATCTAAAAATTCTTCCCTGTATTATTCACAGAATAATTTTCATTTCTTATCCTCCATCTAAAACAATATCCCCAACACCACCTCATTGTGAATCAAGCCATTCTTTTTTTCTCAGCCCTCTGTTGTCTTGAGAGAACTTTTATTTCTCAGGTTGAATTTTCCACCACAATTCCATCTCAGAGCTCGAGATTCTTTGTTTCTTTGCTATGATAATAATTAGTTGTAACTGGAGGGAATAAAGCTAGTGTGAATTAGCTAATAAATAAGGATTCTCCTTAAAGAAAGAAAGAAAGAAAGAAAGAGAGAAAGAAAGAAAGAAAGAAAAAACAACTTATTGGTTTTGCAGAGGACCCTGGTTTGGCTTTCAGAATTCACATAGTAGTTCACATCTACCTGTGACTCCACTTCTAGAACATCTGATTTCATCTTCTAACCTCCTGGGCTCCTGCACACACGTGATGCACATGCATGTACTCAGGCACACACACATATGCATGAACTAATTTTGAAAAAATGAAATAAAGATAATTTTCTCCTTTGAAGACTGAAGAATTTTGTTGTATAGTGTTACTAGATGTATACCTAGTCAAATGCTTATGTCTGATTATGCAACTTTAGTTATTTTATAAATTAGTACCAAGAAAACACTGGGACAGTTCTAAGAAGATATATTGCTTTCAGACAGTGAGTGTCCAAAATTACAGTTAGACTGTGTGCATTTGTGGCAGTGATGAAGTAAATATGTGCTTGCTTCCTTACAAGTTGTGGACTAGGCTAAGCACTTAACACTATTTTATTTATTCATTCTTTAGCTCTTTAGATATGAGATGGGCAAGCTATGTCTGTAGGGGTCAGATAGAAAATGTTTAAGGCTTTACAACACAGCATATGGTTCCTGAATATCCTCTCAACACTGTCATTCCATTAAAGCATCCATGATCCAAAGACAGACACTCATATTTGTTCTGCAGGCTTTCATTGGCCTGCCCCTTCTATAGATTGCATCCCACCCCACCTCATTACATACATGCAATTCCTCAAACAGGAAGTTGAGGCTTGGGGAAGTTCAGGAGCTACATCACAGCTGGGAACTAAGGCAGGTTTTCTACTCAAGTTTGCCCAGTTTTCAGGGCTCAAGCTCTTAACGATTTGCTAGTTCTGTCTGAGTATAGATCACTGATCTTGGTGAGAACTAGGTTGCAACCACCTCTGTCTGTTTTTGGTTGGAACTAGGCTTTCGCTCTAGATATTGTTAACGACGCACATGAATGTTGGAAAGCAATGCTCATGAAGAAATGTGACCGTGGAGCTGTCAATTGGTAAGAATGTATCTCTTCTACAAATATAATGCTAACTTGTTATCAGTTTCTGCTCAGCAACTACATAATTGTGCTCAAATTCCTAAGTTTCATAGCATATTTTTTGTTTGTTTTAAGGTTCTTTGAGACAGGGTCTCGCTTTGTAGCCCTGGTTGTCCTGGAACTCACTCTGTAGAGGAAATCCACCTGCCTCTACCCTCCAAGTACTGGATTAAAGGTGTGTGGCACCACCACCCAGTTTTTGGAATATGTCTTTAATGGTCATTGCTGAGTTCTGGCTGTCACTGTGCAGCTAGGAATCCAACATGGTTCATTTTTTCCAAATGATTTTTATTTCAATAAAATATACTGACAAGTAAACAATTTCTTCATGCAACCTACTGCAATAGGTACCAGGACTGAGTAAGAACAGCAGCTTCCAGTGTGTAAAAATATGGACACTTTGTTTTCATAAAAACTACCACGTCATTTCTTATAAACTGTAAAAGCCGGTGTTTTCCTTTCTTACCTATATTTTTCCATGTGCATCTGTCTGTGCGCATCCATGGCACCAATGTGGCAGCAGAGGACAGCTTGCTTATTTCTCTCCTCCCACCTTATAGATTCAAGTAGTCAGTCTTCTAGCCCAACAGACCTGGGCCATTATGTGATTAAGAGGAATCTAACAGTAGTAACATGCATGCATTCCATTTTATTTTGAAACATCTAAATATATACTTATTTCCCAAGTTTTGACTATAGGGTTAAGACCTTTTCTATATAGATTTCATGAGGATTTTTTCCCTATGCCTACCTGCATTATGTGAACTATAAAATAAAGATCCTGAAATCTGAATCCTCCTGCCCCAACCTCTCAAGTGCTAAACAGATGTACCTCTAAAAGAGTGTTAGTGTGACTCTGTTATCTTGATGCTTAAGAATGCCTTCCTGTGAGTTCCTTTAGTTGTGGGGTTTAATCCAACTCTTCAACACCAGTGAAGCCTGTTTCTCTCCCTGCCAGCTGTCATAAACATCTTCCATCCCACAAGCACCTTAGCCAGCACCCACAGCTTCCCAGCCTGTGGACCCTCACCCCATTGTGTGTATTCCCTGGTGGACAGTTTGTTAGCTGCCACTGTGTGTAGAATCTGAGCTTTAGCGTATAATAGCAGGACGTGGCACAGAAGGTAGTTTTGACCAAAGGAATGTATTTTCAATTATCCCAAATTATTTATGTCTTGAACTTGTTTTGTTTAGTTTTTCACCTTCCTGAGAGACGGTACATTCAATTCATTGAAAATACTTTTGTTGTACCAATGAGATGGCTCAGCAGACAACAGCGCTTCCTTTGGAAGCCTGATGAACAGATTTCAGGCCCCTGGACCCACATAAAAGCAGAGGGAGAGAATCAACTGCACAGAGTTTCTCACTGGCCTCCATCCACGTACTGTGACATGCTTGCACCTCTCCTCTTGACATCCATGCACACACACACACACTAATATATTTTTTAAATGATGTGGGGTTTTATATGCCAATCAATAGTAGCAGTTGTATTTAGTTCTTTGTACATTTGCCCCATTGCTATTTTGTTTTCTACAAACTCTAGAGGTCATAATCCAAAGTCAATAGTAGCATCACATTCTCATACTACTTCCCCCTTTTCTCTTGGTTGTATTGTTTTAAAGTGAAAAGCCTTGACAGTGTGTATGTACCCTGGACACTGACTTTAATCGTGACTCTGGAAAAAACAGATATTTATATTACAGTTCATAACAGTAGCAAAATCACAGTTATGAAGTAGCAAGGGAAATAATTTTATGGATAGGGGTCACCACAGCATGAGGAACTGCATTAAAGGGTTGCAGCATTAGAAGGGGTAAGAGCCACTGAGCTAAATGACATGCTTTATTGACTAAAATGTATACTGACTCCTTTACTAATATTCCAGAGTGAAAAAGAAGCAGCAGAGCCAGCTGGCTCCTACCACCTACTCGTGAAAATATTTAATTGAAAAATTTAAAAAAAAAATTCAGTGTTTTAAAATGTTCAAATGCTGGTTTTAATATCATTCTTTTCTAATGCTCCCTTCCTATATTCCTTCCTATGTCATCTGTTATACAAATGAGAGGATCAGATTCAGTAGATCAAAATTGTATTTAGTTCATTTTGAATTTTAGAACTGGTTTTTAAAATAGTGTGGTCTTTTTTAAAAAATTAAATATAAAAACTCTGTGAAGTTCAAATGTAGTTGTATATTCTGCTTTTTGCCTGGCAGTCCTGCTTAGGAAAGCTCTGTCTGCCCATCTGCCCTCACTTCTGTATACATTGAGGGCATTAGGCTTCATCATCGACTCTGCCTGTTCCAACTTCTAAGTTATTCAAACATCATTTACAGAGAAGAAAATGTAAAAATATTATAACTTAAAAACACAACCACCACTTATCACTTTATACCATATCAACTACTGGCTATGATGCCCACACACACATGCCTGTAATCTTGGTATTAGCTGAGGGAAAAGCTGAGGAAGGAGGACTGCATGGTGTGACTCAACACAGGGCACATGAGAAGAGAGACTGCCTCAAAAAAACAAAAATAAATAAAAATCGATGTGGACCAGGGAGGAGGCTCAGCATATAAAGGTACTTGCTATCGCCTGATGACTGAGTTCACTCCTTGGCTAGGAGAGAAGTAACTCCTGGAACTTGTCTTCTGATTTTCACATGCATGCTGTGACACACCCACACACTCACACACTCACAATCACACACACACACACATACAGAGACACACTCACAATCACACACACATATGCACACACAGACATGCATACATATGCAGACACACACACTCTCACACATACAGAGACACACTCATAGTCACGCACATTCACAATCACATACAGAGAGACACACAATCACACACATACATATACACACACAAATAAATTCCTAAATATTGTCATTCAAAAACCTACAGCCATTTTAAAAATTAAATGCTATTGAAAAAAGCAAAATTGAAAATAAGTCCCACACCAAGTTGTGATGGCAACCAGAATGAGAACCTACTGTAATAAATGTTGCCAGTTACAGACAGATGTAGTTTGAAAAATGAACACATAAATAGACAGAGCTTGTGACAGATTCCCAACATATTTCACAAAGCAAGTGTGAAGATAAATTTGATAATGTGTATCTGTTAGGTTCATTTGAGAGAAAATAAGTGTTTGTGTTTCCGCATTCATGTCTTAGGAGATAATCATGCTGGTCACCTTTTCCTTTGACGGTTAAAAAGTAACTTGGTCTTAGGTCCCTTCTGTACTGGTGCTTTTGATACCCATTTCAGCCTGCCAGCTTTCCTGTGAAATTTTTAGAAATAGGCTTTATTCTATGGGAGAGGGATGGTGGCCTCTGCTGTCATCTCGGGGACAGGGCTTATGCAGCAGGGGCATGCTTTGGGGTCAGACACAAAGAAGGGTATGAGTTTCCAAACCCTCACTGACTGGAGAACAAGCTGAGGCTGGTCTCTGCCTTTCTGTGCTGTCCAACTTACAAGAGAAGTTTTCATGCTATTGTTTCTTCTTATCTTTAAACTTCTGTATCCCTCTGAGACAGAATCTATAGCTTTCCAGTCCCAGTGCTTATTTCATAGAGGAAAATATCTCCACATAGTCTCATTCTGTATGTTAGATTTGACTCTGAATAAAGGTTAAGTGTAGTTGTGATGTTTGTGTATCCAAAAGGAAGTGGTTTTGATATATATCACTTTAACTTGTTTTATTTGTGGAGAGTGGTATGTTGTGTGTTAGTCAATATTCATATGTACAGTGGCTTCAAGTGTTCTGATTGTCCTTTTTCTTCTTCTGCTAGCTGACGGTATACAGCCAGAGTGGACTGTCTGGGGTTGGTTGTCTTTTGATTGCCCATTTTTGGCTGTGTTAACTAACATTCTCTTTTCTTCTGCAGCACAAACGTGCACATGTGTGATAGCCCTTTCCATTGCACTCCAGAGGAAGCGCGCTCATTAGTTGAATCGGTAAGGAGCCGGTGTTCAAGGCATTCCTTAATCCTGTAGATCTCATGAGAACAGTGGCGGCGGTTCTGAACCGTCTAGCGATAAAACAGATCAAAACCTTCAGGAAGTATAAAATGAAGTAATGTTACTGAAGTTAGCATTTTTTAAAGCTGGGCAGTTTACACCAAAGGCTATTAAAACCTTTTAGTTTAATTCTTAAATTTGATGATCACATTGTCCTCATCCTCCAGTCTGTGACTGTCTGTGTGTGTTTGTTCTCTCTGCTCTTCAGTCCCAGTAGGTGTCCCTCACATCATCTTCATAGAGCAAGTACATTTTGGCTCAAGAGACTGAAGTTCCTAAACCCTCCTTGTCATTTCCACATAGATCATCGACCTCACAAGATTTGCTTCAAGGCGCTTTCTGCCTTAGCATGGCGCCAACTGCGTTTACCAGTATAGTAGTTCTTAATTAGAGAACACTAAATAAGAAAATTAACATTTGGATAATAGGTATATAAAGTGTGTTTTACAGAGATCTCAGGCTTTAAAATCCCCCTTATAAATTAAGGACTTTTAACTATGAGTAGAACTAGTAAATTTGGGTTTTTATGAACAACTAAAATTATAGCTGTTTTTAATTTGTTGGGTTTTTCCACTAGTAATTCACCAGTTATTCAGTTATAACCTGTTCTGCGATAATTTATCAGTGCATGCTGGAGTGCATACTAAAGATGTGACTTTCTGAAAGTCACAGTTGGAAAGATAAATGATGCACATAGATGTAAAGTAGACTTTAGATAGATAACAAATATCATGCTGAGAAATGAGCATGAAGACGGGTACAATTGCAAGAGGATGGGATTTGCAAATATAAAACACACTTTATATCCCTATTGCAAATATGAAACACACTTTATATCCCTATTATCCAAATATTAATTTTCTTATTTAGTGTTCTCTAATTAAGAATTATTATACTGGTAAACACAGTTGGCGCCATGCTAAGGCAGAAAGCGCCTTGAAGCAAATCTTGCATCAGGCAGCGATCTAGGACGACCTCACTGGAAAGGGGCATGCAGATGAGGCCAGGGCCATGAAAGGTGAAGGGGTGAGCAAACTGAGCAGGGAAAGCCTTTCAGGTCCAAGGTCACAAGGCAGAAGGATGCCTATGTCCAGCCAGGGACACCAAGGATTGCTGGCTGGGAATTTGGGACCAACTCAAGCCACATACTGAGTTCCAAGGCCGCCTGGGCTGGAGAGTGAGACTGTGTCTCATAAAACCAATAAATAACAAGATACAGCGCAGTTTCATAGTTCTCCAATTGCCAGAAGTTTTAAGTCTGATAATAGTAGATGTTTTCAAGCCCTGTACTGGATGATTCTTGTGGCAATATAAATTGTAATGATTACTTCAAAGAATGCTAAGTAATTCCTATGGATACTGAACGTGCTAACTGTTCTGCAATTGACCTTCTAGATATATCTTATAGAGATACTAATGCATATGCTTATAAAGCCAGACAGGGAAAATTTGAAACTAGGTATCAGTTGATAAAGTTGGGAAATAAACTGTGCTTACATGCTATTGTGCTTGTCCTGTTTATAAACAGGGCAGAAGGAAGGGGTGGAGTTGGGTGGGTGGGGGGATATCAGGCAAGAGTTAAATATATGCTGCTTTTCGTGAGACCATTGCTGTTACTTTCAAATTTAAATAGCATTCTCTTTACCAATGTGAAAAAGATGTTTCTGGCCCATGACAAAACTTGAATGCCATTATCTGCCTTCCCATAATGGTGGTTGTCTTTTAAATAGGGGTTTATGTGTTCTTAATATATTCGACTAGTCAAGAAATCTGTTCTAACAATAGAAAAATAACATTCTTGAGGTTATTTTTTCAAGGACTGTCATGATATATGTTTTAAGAGAACTTGCATTCTTTTTTTTTTTGCAGTGGTTTTTAGGCTAACAAATTTCTCAATTGTTTTATTATTTGTGCACTGTTCATTCTTTCTCTGAAATATTTGGCAGTGCCAGCTAGACACAGATGATAGTTTTAGGCAAAAAAATTTAACCAGCAAATTTTCCAAAGAATTTTTTAAAATGTATTGTACAGCTTAGAAAGATACAACAGTGTCAAAGTATGAGAAAGCTATAGTCTGTGTAGATAAATACTGCCATCAAATTTCAAATGCTTCATCTGCAAGGGAAATTTGTGCCTGTAGCAGCTCCTCTTACATCTGCTGCCCTCAAAACCAACCCAGTTCAGTGTGTTTGTGATAGAAGAAGCTGTATCATTATCAAATAGTAATAATAATACTCTGCCTACATTGCCTTCTCCACAGATTTCATGGAAAATTAACCAAACCATTTATGATCTGGGGTGATAGATTAGGAATCTTCAGAGGAACAGAATCAGTGGGATACATAGACATTCATACCACCATTTGTCTATGACAGACTATGAACAGGATGATGGTTTCATAATTGTATCTTAGAGTTCAAAAATGCTGAGTGATATTGGCTTGACCAAAGCTACCACTCTATCAGCCATTTAAAAGTATTGCACATACAGCTATGTCAGTATGTCATACTTGGCAGTAATGATAAATAATTGTCATTACTGCATCATATGATGCTACATTATATATAGTGCTTTTTTATTCTTGCGGAATATTCTCTTTCTTTTTTAAGGAGTTTTCTATAAACAGTGTAGTGTGTTACATTGGCAATAGTCTCACACATCCTAATTTTAAACTATTATTTACATTACTTCTCTTGGGCTTGTTTTGCTCTCTTACTTCGTCATGGCCCCTAATGGGATCAAATCTACTGGTCATGTTGCCACTGAAAAGCCGTATCACATGATTGACCTTGAGGTGGAGGAGAAAGTGGGTAAGGGTTACCAGGTTGAAAATCACTTGCTGCTTACCAGTCAGGTATGTCCCGTTTCACTGCAGCTACTGTCTTGATGCTCAGGGAAAAAGTGACTGGAGCTGCTATTCTAACCAGCACTTAGCATTCCCTAAACATCATGGACCTGGCATTGACTTTGGCTTCCTATGCGTCACAGTCCTCCCATCGTCTGGTTCAAGAATAGAGAATTTTATCCATATTAAAGATTTTCTATGACAAGTGATTTTCCTCTACCTTAACTTACCCACTGTTCCCACAATTCTCTACTACCCTCCCATCAGTACTTATAGGCTCACTTCTTCCACATTTACATCAAGAACAGTCCCAGAACTATTGAAACTAGCAGGCCTGGTTACCTCTAACATTGTCATTTCTCAACATCATGAACTTGACCTTGGCTCTGGTTGTTGCAGTATATGCAGGGTTAGGATGCTATGCCTGGTCTTTGTGCTCTGAACTCTCTTCATATTTAGCACAGCCATTCTCAAATTCTCATTATCTTATTGCTACCAACTGAAACCTTTGTGAGCTGCAGAGTGAGAGCCGTCACATGAGTAAGCACATACTGCAGCATACTATAGCCCCAGTGAGGAGGCCTGAGCAAGCCACGTGGAAGGCACCCCCCCCTGCAGGATGCCCCTACACCACCATGTGCTGAAGTGGAACAGGGCTATTGAGGGGATGGCACAGTTGCCAAGATTGTGCTTATTGAAGGTGATCCTCTCACATACACTTATTAGTGATATTCATCCCAACATCAGAGTGCTGTCTTTACCTCCAGACACCATCCAATAGACCAAGGCATTCTAGCTGTATCTAAGGCTTGCTGCTTCAAGGAGACTTTTGGTCTGGCCCCTGCTTTAACTGAAGATCATAAAACACTAATGGAATTCTACAAGGATTCTATATAGGACCAATCAAGAACCTTCCATTAACTGAAGATCATAAGACGCTGATGGAATTCTACAAGGATTCCATATATGACTGATCAAGAACTTTACCTGGGTATTGCCACCACAGAGATGGCAAACATGTTAAGTTGTGGGTGTAAGTGAGGGTTGACCGTGCAGGGTGCCTAGAAGTGGTTCCTGTGTGTTATTATCCCAGTGTGGCCTGAAAGAAAATGTCTTCACACACTCAGCCATAGGGTGCTCAGTTGGCCACTTGGACTTCTGATAGAACATATTTGTGAGCATGCTTTCTTTTCTTTGACTCTACTCTGGGGTTTGTTCTGTAGAAAGAATGAACAACCCAGTAAAGCAGAAGGGATCTGTAGAGTTTTAGTCTGTAATCTCATGAATATTTCTGGGTTCACTTTCCATATTAAATATGGTAATTCTTCGATGTTCTTGTTTTTTAGGTCCCAGCACCTTCAATGAGTAAAATAAGCCACACAGAAGGTATAACATGTGTCTTTAAAAGTTATATGTCATTTTAACAGACAGAGTGGGAATGTGTGTATTTTTAAGAGTCGGTTTTGTCCTTCATAGACTCTGGGGGTAGAACTCAGGCCATTGGGCTTTGGCAGCAGGTACCCTCACCCTGACCTATCGCACTCACCTTAATACAATTCTTGAGAGCAAAATCTACAAATCTGTTCATGGTAGTAAAAACAATAAATAAGTAAAATTAGTTTAAGAGTTATGTAAATTAAGTAGATTTCAGATGGTCATAAAAATTGCACTGATAAAATATCCTTTGCTCTGACTTCAGGAAATGAGCATATTTGTTATTTTGAGGCTAGATCATTTGATTATGTGGTGATTAAGCAATCTGCATCTGGCTTGCTGAGGCCTCATCGCCGCTGCTCTAGTGAGCTGTGGTGTGACTTACACATGTGACAGCGCTCACACTGCAGCTCTGTGTGTGTGAGTGAAGCGATGAGAGATTCCAGCCAGTTCTGAGAAACTTGAGGTAATCCAGAAACCTGAGTCTAAAAGATTTGCTTTTATTATCTCTAGGTATTTTAGAAGTCATTTATTTTAACTGAAAGTCTAAAAACCAAAATATATCATAGGGTTAAAACTAAGTTTCATGTCCTTGGTTATCATTATTTGAAGCCATTTTGAGAAGCAGATAAGTGTGCATCACTAACAATTTCAGGATGTAAGCACATACCATGTATCTTTCACAATATGACAAGACTTTTGACCCTTTAATATAAAAACATTAGGATATTCAACTTAATTAACTTGGAGGGGAAAATGAGAACAATTTCCTATGTCCATCTATGAAATGTTTAGCAGGAAGGTGTCCCTAGACTCAGACTTTCTTTGCAGTACATCTCCTTTGGGGTATTTAATGAGCAATCAGATTTTATAGTTAAAAAAAAAAAAAAGTTTTTCTAAACCTTTCCTATTGTTGCTAGAGGGCTAACTTCTGCACTGTTCATTAGAGACTAAAGTGCTCCCAAAAGGGGCCAGAAGATACTGTGAGCAGGCAGTAGGATTTTAATGTAGTTTATATGGGGCTTGAGTCAAACGAACATAGGAGAACCGACTGGAATCAGTAGCGAATCTTAAGTAGAAACATGACACTCTAAGATTATATAGCCCTTAAAAATTCTAATACTAGCTGGGCAGTGGTGGCACATTCCAGGAGGCAGAGGCAGGCAGATCTTTGTGAGTACAAAGCCAGCCTGATTCTGTGGAGTGAGTTTCAGGACAGCGAGGGCTACACAGAGAAACCCTGTCATGGAAAAAAACAGAACTAATAGTACTGTGTAAATAGTTCCTACAGATGCAGACTGAACATTGTCTTATTCTTCCTCCCTGTTCATTCCTTCCCTCTCCACCTCCCCCCACACTTGAACGGAAGATATGTGGCACTTCCTCAACTGACGGGAACATTGGAGGTTCTGCATCAAGACTTCAACCTCTGAGGCTCCTTTACCCTTCCTGAGAAGCAAGCTGATGCCCAGCCCTTTTGATGACTTTCTGTCAAAACATCATTGTTCTAAAACTTTTTAAATAAACTTGTAAATAAGCACTGACATTTTGAACTTTTCTCTCTTTTAGGAATCTATTGGTACAAGAAAAAAACAAGATTTCACTTAATTTTATAGTGGAATCTAAAGATGTTGTTTGACTAATGATTTTATGTCTAGTTGTTTAAATATCAAAGTCATAAACTTAACAATAAAATTTTTACCAATACTTTTACTATTATTTTTATATCTTCTTGTCTCTTTTCAAGTCTATCACTGGCTCTTTGAACCCAGTTGTCTGTCCTCTGTTAGCATTGTCTGCATAAATGTGTTATATGCTTTAAAGCTCCTTCCTCTGATTTATTATGTCAGAGGCCTTTACTCCTTCCAACTTTTCACTCGTTGTTATTATTATTATTATTATTATTATTATTATTATTATTATTGTTCTCCTTTCAAGGGAAGAACTCAACTTAGCTCTTTAAATGCCTTTGGTCCCTCTTGTCCAAACTACTGGAATTAAGTTCCCCCTTGAAGTCCTACTGAACCCCACTTTATTCAAGAATGTCCTCCGTACTCCTTTACACACATTACTCATTGGGCATATCCTCACCCCTCACCCTTCTCTTCTATGGGCCTCTGTCTTATACACATTACTCTAGCTCAGCTTCATCCTCAAGCTTCTCCACTGAGTAATTATTCTCTTGGCTTTGCTCCAAACTCATCCTCTCTTTTCCAGTTATTTCCTTAGTTTTTCTTAAAGTACATTCAGTAGATCTCATATCCCTGAGAATAAAAACTAAATTCTCATTTTCTCCATAAATTCATCCTCTGCCCTACCTTACTACCCACACTTTGTAGATTTGCATCTTTACCTCCCCACAACTGTGTTACCTTCTTGGCTGTACTGGCCACGGCCTTTTCTTCTTTTTCTTCCTATGGGCCTCATGATCATTGCATTCACTAATAAGTTTTGTGGTTGGCTAAATATTGTTTTGCATTTCAATACTGTTTTCTATTTAATGAGCACCTTTGGTGTATCAGGGGGTGTTTTAGAAAGCAACATGCTGCGTACACCCTATAAAGTGATACTGCTCACCTGGTATTTCAAGTCCTGTTATCACAGTATATCTACTGTAACTTCCCAAACATCACATAGCTGGGATGTGCTTTGTGATCCCAAAGCTTAGTAAGTTTTAGAACCAGGATGAGAACTATTGACTCTCAGGCTGTACATTCCATGCATTTTCCAGACCGTTATGCATGATGCATCTTGCTTATAATGAAGGCAAGGTAGCTTCTTTCTTTTAGAAAAGAAAATAGTTTTTTTTTTTATTTTTTTTATTTAAAAGGGTTTTTTGTTTTACATACCAAACTATCGTCGGAATTATTTAAAATGATATATCTTATAAAGATTAATATTTATTAGGGGAGAACAAGGACTTATAGATATAAAGAGCAATTTTAGGAGATCTGGAACTCTGCACAGGATGTTTATTTTAGCTTTCTCTCAGATCAGGAACCGAATAGGCCGTTTGGTTGGAGTTTGGGGGCCTCCATCAGGGGTTGGATCTTTTTAGGTCATTAGGATATGCCAGGGTCATTAGAGCTTTTCTCTATAACCCCAGCATTCTGCTACATCTCTCTCTTTTGTTTAACTAAAAAAGCTCTAAACTAAGTATAAGACTATATATTATTGGGATTATTATTTGACAGTATCTAGGAGAGGGAAAAGCTCTAACATAAGTAAGATAATATTATGACTAACAAATAACAAATATAGGGTGTATCTTAAATGTCTAGAATATAGATAAGAGGTAATGTATAGGGATTATTTTAATGTGTATTTAGAATAATAAGAATTTAATAGTGAATGTTTTTTGTTGAGATATGAAATGATAGTAACTTTAACTATGTAGCCTTTAACATTATTAAAACTTGAGACGGAAAATATATTATCTGAAGGTTGGAAGCATAAGAGAGTAACTTTTAAGATTTAGGAGAGGACAATGACAGTTAGCTATTTGGACAGTCACTTATGGCTTTTTTGTACAGTTGGAATATCTGGGGGCTTTTTTTGGCCACTGGCCTAGGATGTTTGACAAATCTTTTAGAAGTAGGGTATTTTGGGGGGAGGGTATTTAGAAGTAGGATATTTATCTTGTCTAGGCAGGCTTCAATTTTTATTTTGTTTGTTTAGATTGGACAGTGTACATTTTTTCCGCATTCGGGGCAAGTGTAGTCTTTTGCCCAGCAGGTCATTATTTGTTAAAGAAGACACATTTTTTTTGTGAGATATTTATGATGTGAAACACTACTTCAAGAAAAGAACAGTGATGTTAGGAGTTGTCGTGTCTCATGGCTGAATTTTGAATAACAAAACATTAAATGTCATACTTTTTAGGTTTGTGAAGTGGTTGAAGCTTGTCTGTCTGATGTATGTTAGCGTGTTTTGGGCAAGTCTGAGTAGCACAACTGTTATATGACAAACGTGAGTGGTGGTGATTTGTAATTTTAATCAACCAGGTGACTGAAGCTTATATTGTAAAAATAAGTAATTTATACGTGAGTGTATGGTTTCTGAATAATGACTTTAAGTATGACAGTCTTATGAATATTAACTAAAGTATACGTATCGTGTAAAGTGACAACAGTATCTTAAATATTTATATACCTCTAAATAGACGTATATAAAATATCTTGTATATATTATGACTAATGTAATTATATATTATGACTAATAAATAAACAGGTAGAAATTGTCTGATGGAAATGACATAGTATGTTTAATATGCATTAATGTGTAAAATATTTTAAACAGGTAGAAACATGTATAATAGGGCAATTATATATTTAATTTTGTATTAATATATAGATTACCTTAGACATATGAAACAATTTTAGATTTAAATTTTATAAGTGTCACAATTATTTAAATACAATATACCATATAAGGATTAATATTTATTAGGGGGAGAGCAAGGACTTACAGATACAAAGAGCAATTTTAGGAAATATGGAACTCCAAACAGGACATTCAGTTTTCTCCCAGAGAGACCAGGAACCAAATAGGCGGTCTGGTTGGAGTTCCTGGGCCTCAATCAAACCTGGCCACACCCCCTCAGAAGTTGGATCTTCTGAGGTCATTAGGATACACCCAGGTCACTAGTGCTTTGCTCTATAACTCCACCATTCTGCTACACCAAACACTGTTCTCCACCCCCCCCCCACCTCTTCCTAGACCATCAGCTTCCTGTCCCCAACAGTCCTCAGAGAGGATAAGAATTCCAGGAAGGGAGGTTGTAATACAGTCTGCTTTATCCAATTGAGGCAGGTCCAAGCACCTTCCCCCAGTTATTGCTATGGCCTAGCAAGGTCTCCTATAAGGAATGGACTCCAAAAAGCCAGTTCATACACTAGGGATAAGTTTTGGTCCCACAAACTGCTGAAGCCACACAACTGTCATTCACATTGAGTGGGCTTAGTTTAGTTCCATGCAGATTCCCAATTGTTAACGCAGAGTCAGTGAGCTCTGTTTTTATCAGTAGCTGGTTGAAGTTTCTATGATGACAGGGTGGTCATCAATTTGATTACAGGAGAAGGCCAATTCAGGCACCCTCTAAGAAGATAGAGTTTAATGGTTAGACCACAAGCAAATATTTTCTATGCATGTGTGGATAGAGTACATGTGGCGGTCAGAGGACAATCTCAGGTATCATTACTTCATAGGCATCATGCACCATTTTCTTGGAGACAAGACTAGGACCCAAATGAGCCAAAGCCTCAGGGAGCTTCCTGTCCCGGCCTCCCCAGCTTTTGAATGATGATAATCATATGCCACCATGCTAGGCTTTGTACGTGAGTACTGGGGATGAAACCTGGGTCCTCATGCTGACACAGTAAGCACTTTATTGACAAAATTATCTCCCAGCCACAGCGATGTATCCTTGAAGTTTTTGGGAGTGTGTGAACTTTATTGAGGGGCAACAAAGGGCACAAAGGAAGAATATATTTTTAATATTATATGTACTATCCTGGTTGGTGGATTTTGTGAGATTTTTGGATTTTTTTGTTTTTTTTGGGGGGGAGGGGAAGGGAGTCAGCTTGACACAGCTGGAATTATGTGGGAAGAGGAATCTTATTTCAGAAAATGCCTCTATCATATTATGTGCAGGCAAGGTTGTGGTACATTTTCTTAATTTTGCTAGTTGATGGGGCTGACAGCCCACTGGAGCAGTGGTACCCCTGGAAAGTGGTCCTGGATAATCAAAGAAAGCAGGATGCACAGGCCATGAGAGCGGACCAGTAAGCAGTCATCCTCTATGTAGGTAGAAGTTTCTGTTCGGCCCAGACCTGAGGCCATTTAGTCCCAAATAAATACACAGAGGTTTATATTGATTATAAACCGTTGGGTCTATTGCTCAGGTTTATTACTACCTCTGACACTTAAATTAGCCTATAATTTTTATCTCTGTTTAGCCTTGTGGCTTGATACATTTGTTCAGTGCAGCATTCTCATCTTCCTTTCTTTCTGTCTGTCAGACATCTGCTTCTCTTTCTTTACTTACCAGAATTCTCCTAGTCTGGTTGCCCCAACTGTACTTCCTGCCAGGCTACTGGCCAATGAGTGTCTTATTAAACCAAGATGAGTGACAAGAGCTTTATCCCACAGCACCTCCGTGAACCTCTGCTTCAGCTCCCTGTCTTGAGTTCCTGCCCTGACTTCCCGTACAGTGTGACCCCAGAGTTGTGAGCTAAAATAAGCCTCTGTACGTTCCTCTGGTCATTGGTATTTGAGTACAGTGATAGAAACACTAACAAAGCCCTGACTTAAGTAAAAATAAAACTTATAAAAAGAATAAAAAACACTTAGCCTTGCAATTTAAAGAGAAGCTGAATTTTCAGGAAGAGGCTAGATTAATAAACTTGTTCAAGTAGAATATCTTCTGTGTATTGAAAGAAAGAAGCATATCTAGGTGAGCCTGCTTCCCCTGGCAGGCAGTGCCCAGATGCCACCTATTTATCAAGTCTTTTTCAAGAGGAGACACATCACTGATCTAAGCTTGCCTCATACTGATATTTTTAAAAATAAATAATACATAAAATTTAATTAAATCATTGTTATGCTGGATAGTGGCACATGCCTTTAATCTCAGCATTTAGGAAGCAGAGACAGAGGTAGGTGGATCTATGTATTTGAGGCTGGCCTGGTCACAGAATGAGTTCCAGGACAGCCAGGGCTACACAGAGGCGCCCTATCTTGAAAAAAAAAAAAAATTCATGTTACTATTATGGCACTGAGTATCAAACCTAGGGCTTCACTTGTGTGCTACAGGGGATGGCCACACCTAGTTATCATGATTATTATGATGAAAATCACATTTTGTCAAGTTGGTCTTTTGTAATTACGTTAGAATGGCTTCCAGATTATCTCTCTTAATCCTCCCTAGCCTAGTCCTGTGGGGCAATTAAATTCAATAAATTTTGTAACAAGTGCTTAGAATGGAAAATAGCAGAGTATTATTAAAACTGTCTAAAACAGATCAGAAAACCCAAATTGACCCTCATGTGGACTGTTAGTACCCAAGGTCAGTTCCCATGAGTGGATGACTTAGGCCGCTATCCAAGGTTCATTTTCTTCAAACTTGCACCAGCTGAAAATGTCAGGATTTTAACAGCTTTTGTTTAGTTTTCTCGTGCTCATGCTGCTGCCATCAGCAGGGTCACCCCCTTGCTGTGAGCACACATGCTATTAGTAGTCAACGTGATCATTAATTATATCATTTACTTATTTGGAGGAAATAGTTCGTGGCTGTGAGCTAGGTAAGGATGTGCCTATGACTAGTGCTCTGCCTTACATTATGATGTTATTACTCAGCTATTCCAATATTTCAGTTCCTTTTTGGCCTCCTGTGCAAGGTATGTATTGGTGATTGCCATGAAAGCAGCGGACCTCTGTCAGAATCACCATTCATTTGATTAGTATTATTCATAATAGATTAAATTTTCTCCATTATTTTCTTGTCTGCTTCTTTATTAGTTCTTAATGTCACTATTGATTTCTGTGGGTTTTTTTTTAAAGATTTAAATACAAGATCTACAAGACCCAAGTCTCACCTTCAAATAAAAAGTCTGTATGTGGGCTCTGAAAATGTATGCTTAGCTAACTGGTGGGTTGGAATGCCTCAATCTGGGGAGAGCCTGCTGCAGAACTAAGCGATTCCCGTCACCTGTTGAAAGTTTGTATGAAGATAATGTTGTAAGACTAAATGAAGCACCACATTAAAAGTGAATAAAATAGATGGGAACAGTTTTGAAAGAAGCCATCAAAGAATGCTATCTAGTCTTAATTGACTAACGTCTCAGACACAGGTGGCAGATGTACCACTGCGGCCCTGAACATGATCGTCAGAGATCAATCACCTTTCTATAGCAGGAGTTCACAGTTGGAGAGCAGAGCAGGGGTGCAGGGTGTCAGGCCCAATCTTATACATCAGCATCTGTCCATCTTCAAGTGGTCAAAACCAAGCCAGCCCCCTGGGAAGCCAGCACGTCAACTGAGCCCGCTGCCCCTTTTGTCAGATTCACACTGATCTGTGCAGCACAGAAACTGCTCCCTGCCTCTTCTGTATGAGTGATGGAGCAGAGTTCTGGCTGTGGACACCAAGACCACCCAGTGCACTTTTGTGGTGTCCCCACATTGCTGCTTGAGCTGGTTCTGACCCTTAAACTCAGCTAAAATGTGGCCTCTTCTGAGACCCTCTCCCTAGCACTGCTAGGGGAGAGAAGTTCTTTTCTACTCTGTAATTGATAAGTAGTATTTATTTCCTTCTGGCTTGTGTTGAGAACTGTTCATATTCTCTCTCCTACTGAATTATAGTTGCTGAGACTGATTATGACAATTTGTAAAGCGTTTGTCTCATACATTAGCAATTCATATTTGTTGAATTACATTGATAAGGTGCCCTGTGAGAAAGATGGATTTTTTCTTCTGTTTGACTTATCATATTAACTTTATAAAGGGTAAGCAGAGTGCTGGAAACCACAGGCCCTTGGCACCTGGAGTGTCTTCTGATGCTGCTGTTCAAAGCATTGAAAGCATTCTCTCTTTCATTCCAAAAACCCAAATTAGAGCTTTGAAATGGAAGAATCACGTTAAGGGCACCCTTTCCCCAAAATGAAAGTTTAACTCTCTAAATATCAGGGTTAAACATTATATTTGTGTGTGTATGTGTGTTTATGTTTGTGTGTGTCTGTGTGTGTATGTGTGTGCATGTGTGTGTGTCTGTGTGTATGTGTGTCTGTGTATGTCTGTTTCTATGTGTGTGTTGTAATCAAATGCTGGTTGCCAGACTTGGTGTCCAGCATCTTCCTACAGTAAGCCATTTTGCCAGCCCTGTAGCAGTTGCTTTAAGTTAGCTTATTTTATTTTAATGTGCCTGGATTCTATCCTTAGAAAGGAAGCTCATTAATCTTAAAACACAGTGTTAAATATTATGTTTCTTTTTTTCACCCCCCAAATTTACCTCATTCTCGCCTAAAATCCTACCCACCATTGCGAGCTGGTTTAAAGCCCTTTCTAAATGAAGTCCTTTGCTGCGGAGCCTAAGTTAATGTAATAAACACCTGCCCAGTGTCAAGACAGACACAGCAGCATCTCCCATTCTTTACATATCCCTCAGATTTTCTTAATGCAACCTAAAACATTATGCTATCTGCACAGTGGTTAGTTCCTGCTGCCCATTGGGGTTTTTCTCAGGATGAATTTGTCTAGCAGTTGTAGTCAAGGCATTTTGAGAGTTTTCACACAAGATTCCTGAGATGCCCCTGGGAACAAAACTAGTGTCCAAGGCTGATCATCACATGTTTACTGCTGCCTTTTGTAAAATAAGAGACAAAAATAAACATACAATACTTAACAGTAAAAATAGACTTGGGTTCAGAGGCCAACATTCTTCTTCCAGAATGGCTGTCTTCATGAGTTTGGGTATAATTGCTAGTAATAACTTTCATGTTTAAAATGTGATCTCCCAACCTTGAGGGAGATTTTTCAGATCAGAAATGACATTTTTCAGATCAGAAATGACATGAGCAGCACACTAACAGGAGACTAAGTGTAACCTAAAGAGTGATTGGGACAAACACTAAGAATACACAGTAAAAATGAGAGGAACGTGATCCACGTGGGTCTAGTAGAAATAGCTTAATTGATAGATTCTCGTAAAAATAGTTTTAAGGGACATCTGTCCCACTTAGAGCTACTTCTTCCAAGCTACTCTATTTCATGAATGTTTTTCTCACAGAAAAGTCACTTTTCCCTTTCTTTCCCACAATATCAAATGTCATTCCTCTGATGTCTTTGTTCCATTTACAGAAATACTTACAAATTCTACTCAGGAATATTTCAGAGCTCTTGGCTTGCAAACTATGGTTTATCTTTCTATCCTTACACTCCACTTTTCAAAACAGTGTCCTATCCACAAACGTTATAATCCCAGCATTGTCTCTAGAACCTGTTTAAACATTAAAGGGTATGATATTAGAAATTCTCCCTAGTGCTACCAGAGGCACACTGACACATGAATGGGTGCTCATGCACATGCGTGCAAAGGTCCAGGCGCCGTAGACTGTAAGTGTCCCTTCCTGTTTGGGTTTTGAATGTAGCCCAGGGTGGTTTTGAATCCACTAAGTGGCTGAGTATGACCCTAAACTTTTGATCCCCCTGCCTCCACTTAAATGCTGCTATTATAGGCATGTAGCTTCTTTTCTAAATCTGAAAGAGGATTTGGGATATAGAACTCTTCTAAACAGTTAGGAATGTTGTTTGTATGTTGAGGAATATAGAATGTGCAAATGTTGGTTGCCTAGAGCCACTCAGCAGTACAGAACTGGTTTGATTTGAAGCACGGTGTTCTTGCTTCTTACTGTCTCATTATTCTTCCCTCTGTTTTACCTCCTTTGGGCTATGTGTGAACAGCATTATGTGGTGGCCAGATGCAGTATTATATGCATATAGTTCCTATACAGAAACTGTTCGGAAGGCTGAGACAGGAGGATACCTTGATAGCTAGCCTGGGCAACACATTGAGACTTAATTTTTAAAAAATGCTGAGTGTGGTAGTACATGTTTGTAATTATAGCACTCCAGAGGAAGTCCCATAAGCTTGAATACACAGCGAGTTCCAGACCAGCCTAGACTCCATGGCTTTTAGCCAGGCGTGGTGGTACTGGTCCATATACTCACAGCTACTCCAATGGCTGAGACAGAAGGACAATAAAGGCCTGCTTGAACTAACAGGAGTTTGAGATACACATCATTTATTATTTTCTACTCCTTGTTAGTAGTTTCTGTACTACTTAAAACACTGATTGTTCTGGAAGCAGATGATATTTTACATTTGGACATTCCTTTTTGTGATGAGAATTTGTGATAGCCTCTTATCCAAAATTTAAATTTTACTATGCACCAATTTGGTAACATTTTGTATAACTGTGATTGTGAGTTTAAAGAGTGAATGTAAATCCAAGAACATTATATGTGGCTTAACATTTTCAAAGGGAAGATACTAATTATGATTGATTCAGCAACTTATGGGGAGGAGATTACATTAATTTTTTGTTTTATCTTAGTCTAGTACTCCCTTAGCTCATCTGAGGACTGCTTGCCATGCCCCCCTCCAGGCCCCTATATGCTGAAAAAGAAAATTGATTATGCAAATCTGTGCCTTTCTTTCCTCTAATACTTACATTGGTTAATGAAAGTGGGTGTGGCAAAGGATACTACTCAGCAGTAAGAAAAAATGATATCCTAAAATTTGCAGACAAATGGATGGATTTGGAGACTATCCTCCTGAGCGAGGTATCACAAACTCAGAAAGATAAGCAGGGGATGAACTCACTCATTAGTGGACTTAAAACAAAAAGCAAAGCATGTCCAAGCTGCAAACCACAACCATTGAACAGCTTGTGATCTCAATCACCTTTGACTGGCACCTTGGAGCCCATTCCCTCCAGAGGAACTCCTGACCCAGTCTTGATGTTGGGGTGAGGAAAGCAGATCTGCCAGGAGTGGATGCTGAACTAAGCCATCTTGGGACCTTGAGTTATTTTGATGGGTCTGCCTTTATATGTAAGTTGGCCCTTTTCTTTTGCAGCTCTTAAAATTTTTTCTTTATTCTGTATGTTGTGTGGTTTGATTATTATGTGGTGAGCAGACTTTTTGGGGGAGTCATATCTATTTGGTGTTCTGTAAGCTTCTTGTATCTTTATAGGCATTTCCTTCTTAAAGTTAGGAAAGTTTTCTTCTATGATTTTATTGAATACAATTATCTGTGCCTTTAAGCTGGTATTCTTTTCCTTCTTCTATTCCTGTTATTCTCATGTTAGGTCTTTTCATGGTATCCCAGATTTCCTGAACATTTTGTGTTATGGCTTTTTTGGTTTTAGTATTTTCTTTGACTGACATATCTATTTCTGCTACTGAGTCTTCCACTCCAGAGATTCTCTCTTCCATCTCTTGGATTCTGTTGGTTATGCTTGTATCTGTAGTTCCAGCTCTTTTCTTCAGATTGTCTATTTCCATCTTTGCCTCATTTTGTGCCTTTTTTTAATTGCTTCTATTTCATTTTTTAATTCCTGGAATGTTTCTTTCATTTTTTGGTTTATTTTTTCTTGTTTTTTTTTTCAAGGATTTGCTCATCTCTTCCAATTTTTTGTTTGTATTTTCTTCTATTTTTTCAAGGGGATTTTTTATATCTTATATGAAGGCTTTAGTAATCTTCATAAAAGTATTTTTGGTGTTGGTGTTGTTTCCTTCTGTTTCCTCTTCATTGCTCTGTTCAGGTCTTGTAGTTGGAGAACCACTAGTTTCTTCTGATGTTGCCTTGTTGTTCTTTACATTATTATATGTATTTTTTCACTAGTGTCTGCCCATGGCTTCAGTGGCTCACTATTAGTCAGCTCCTAGTCAGTTGTGGGAAGAGGGCTTGTGTGTCTCCTGTCTCCTCTGAGTAAGGGGTCTGCTCGATCTCTGACTCTGCTCTGGACAGGGGTCTGAATTTCAATTCCTCAGTCCTTCTCTGATGACACAGTTTGCCCTGGATGTGGGGCCCTGCTGTGCAAGGTCCCCTCTTTTAGGTGTGGCTGGAGGAACCCCTCACAGCCAAACCCTAGTTCCTGTCTGCTAGATACAGCTGAGATCAGACTCTAGGGAATGACCCCTGTCCCAGAGAGGGACTCTTTGGATGGGTGGTCCAGGTGCTGGAATCTGCTCACCTCTGGAAGGGGGTCTGAATTTCCAGATGTGTTGGTTTTTTTAACAAATGCAGGAACATTAAATAAAGAAAGTCAGCATTTTAACATCTGCTTGTGTGGGTAATTTCCCATGGTATACAACCGGAAGTGTAACAGATTAGCTTGCCACTCCTTAGTATCTCTTTCTAGAGCATATTGAAAGAGAGATTTCAAACAGACAAAGTCCCAGAGAAAACAGGGCTGTGGGCACTGGCACTGGCTTTAGTCAATACACTGTAATAGAGCTGCTTGCTCTCATCACTTGCCCATTTCATGAAAGCTTTTGCAGTTTATTACTAAGAACACATCAGTTGTTTGGGGTTGGTCTTCAGTTGAATGAGGTGAACATGACAAAGAATTTACTGATAAACAGATCAAAAAATATCTGACTACAAAATACATTTTCACATTAGATTACCTACCGTTCCTTGGAGAAAGGAGATAATTCATATGTGCAGATGGTGTTATCTGTCATCTTTTTCTCTTCCCTAGAAGGACCATCTAATACACACTGTCAGACCTGAAGCATTTGTGTGTGCTTGCATATATGGATGGATAAAGGTTTCTGGGGATAGGAATGCCAAAGGCAGAGTTTAGGGAGGAATGCTGTACTAGGCCGTCTTCTGGACATGATATGGCTGTTACATGTCATGAAGTTATATATGAACTTATAGCAGCTGTGGTTAATGGCTTGACATCTATACAAGATCAAATTAGTTTAAAAAATTCCAGCACTTAGGTAGAAGGGACTCCTGATGCCCCACCCAGAGCTGAGGCAATAATGGCAATTTATGGCTGCAGTGGGATGGAGAGATAGCCATGCCCCATGACTAACCTGCATATATAACCAACACTAGTTGAACTCAGTGAGTTATACAAAACAAACATAGCACATGAAGTTGATGGGGAGATGGGAGCTATGTTGGGGGAGCATAACTGGAGGAAGAAATTAGTGAGTGGATATGATCAAGATGTACTGTATAAGTAAACAAAGTCTTCAAAATAAAAAACAATAATTTTAAGAATGAAAAATAGGTGAAGAGGTAGCTCATTGGTTGAGATGGCTTACTGTTATTGAAGACAAAGAGGAATTGGTTCAAAGCCCTCCCTTGGCCTCTGTGAGCACCAGGTACACACATAGTTCAAATATATACATGCAGACAAAGCATTCACACACATTTTTAAAAAAAAGTTAATTGAACAAAAAATTTACTTGCTTGCCCTGTTTGTCTTTCCTAATATAGAACACTAAGAGTTTGCAGCTGGGATTGCTTCTAGGATTAACACAAATAGCCTGAACCACATAAAAAGGTAAATCAGATTTCTGATAAAAATTGCATTAGCTTTACCTTTAAAATGATGTCACTTTCTTATCTATTGATGAGTAACAAATTAAGACAAAATGTGACCACTCAAAATAACACCCTTCTCAAATCTAGGCTGTGTTGAATTGAGTCCCATATTTTATAGATTATGCAAAGACTTGATTGGAGAAGGCTTTAATTCTCAGACCTAAGTGGTAGTGATTAATAGAATTTCTGCTTATTGCTTGGTCTCTTGCCACACTAACATCTCCACTGTGGAGTAGCTTGCTTTAGCAAAGTGCAGAAACTAAGAAAGGTAGAGTCTCCCAGAAAGACAGCAACTGCAGCTCTTGATCCTAATTGTGAACATGATTTCATATCAGCTTTGCTATATTCTGTTGCTTAAAAACAAGACAATAGGTTCAGCCTACAGGCTAGGGAAGAAATTATACAAGGGTGGAAACCAGGAGGCAGGGGGCTCTAGGCAACACTGTAAAGTTCTTGTTCCAACGGGGAATTCATGTGGGTCTGCAGAAGATTGTGTTTGGAGGGAGATCAGTTACCAAGCCTTGAGAGAAATTTCTGGAATTTACCAGTCAAAACCGAGATACATAATAGGGAATACTTTTCTCTGAATATTCTCTGAATATTCTTAAGGCAAAGACCATCTGGTCAAGGGAAAATATGCTACATCTAAAACATGGGGCAATTATGAGTAGTTAAGACATTTGGTAAGGAGTTATGTCATCTAAAGCATGAATTTTTGTAGGTCTCTTTTGAGTTATGGAATATGTATAAGATATGGAAGAAAGAGTGATTTAGAATTGCACAGGTAAATACACTTAACTGATTTTAAGAGAAAATCTGTACACAGTAGAATGTGGTGTTGAATGTGTCTAATTCCAGTACTCTGAAGAATCTGTGTGTTCAAGACCTGAGTGTTAGCTGAGCTGGTCTGTCGTTGGTTGATAACCCAGAATTCAGACCTCAGGATGTGACTCAATGGTAAAGTGCTTGCCTTGCATGGCCAAAGCCCAGTGTTTGACCCCTCACAGTACCAAGAAAACAAGAGAAAAACTCAAGAAGGCTAATTCAAAGGAAAATGAAATCTACAGAAAAAACGTTGCAGAAACCTAATGTTTTAAGTGCTGTCTCCAGCGCATCTGAAGCTTGGGTTCATTCTTTAAATATCCATAAAGAAGTCACTGTATTTCAGCTTAGTTTTCAATTACTTGTAGTCCCAAGAAATACCAAGAAGCCACATATAGAGAACTATAGGTGCTTGGTGTAGGGCACAAGGTCTGAGCCCACATCCAGGTTTGAAATCCATCAGTCTTGGAGCTTGAAATTCCACCACTCCCTTTCATGGAAATCTCCACACACTCCCAGAAAGCTCCTCCCCCAAGAAACCCTGTAATAGCCTACCTCCTGCTCAGTTCCTTACTATTTGCCTAAGCATCAGCAGCTACCTTTTTGTGTCTTTACCAATAAATATCTTGGGTGAGATTGTTGTGCAGTATGGCTTTGTAGTATCCCTTGGCTCCTGACTGCCAAATACCTTTCCCTTTAGAACTGTTAAACTTGAATTGGGAAAACCTCTTTCCCAAGAGCTGCAATACTTGTATTGAGAATCCTTTCTTCTCCAAGCTGTAACACTTGGGCTGGGGAAACCTCAGGGCTGTAATGCTTGCGTTGAGAAGTCTTTCCCCTCGGAACTGTACTGCGCTTGGCTGTTGTGAATGAATGCCCCGTGGAAGCAGGAAGACCCAGCACTGTCAGAGGAATGAGAATTATGGGTGTCAGTGAATCTATAGCAGCAGTGGGGGAGGGGCAGAGAGCTGCCTAGAGTGGTGAAGGAGACTGAGATCAGGTATCTCTAGTTATGGGAAGGACTTTAAAGAGGTGTTCCATTCTCAATAGACTAATTATACTGCAATCTGTAATGCTTCACTGAATCTTGGCAGAGTCACCTTCCTAGTGAATGTGTACTGGCACATGTGTTATCTGTGTCCATACTCAGTTTGTACCTGCTGGGTAAGTGTTGGCTGCATCAAATCTATGGTATTTATGGCTTAAAATAGCCCAATCTCTGGATGGCAAGGTGACTAGCTCTGAGTCATTCATTTCATCTGAAAACAGTTGAACATGACACTATTGTGGCTATTGGGCACTAGAACTCAGCCAAACACCCGAGCAATTCATGTGGTCATGATGAAAAGCAAGAAGGTCTTCATGCAGCTACTGGAAGGACTTTCCACAGAGAGAGGGCCCCAGCTCAAAATGAAGTAAGGCCCAAGATGACAGTCCATCAGAAGTGAGCTTTTTTGAGAATCAAGAAATATCTTAAACATGTGGACAGGGTATACTGTGGTTTTAGAAAAAATCAGCAACAAAGTAGAGGATTGCAAGGCTTTTATGCACTAGAATTTGATTTATAAAGGTTGAGGCTGAAGGATGAGGATCACAATAAAAAACTCTGAGTACTTCCTATCCCTCATTCATACCACCCAACACCTCCTGCTCATCTTGTTGTTCTAAGAGTCATGTATTTGTTTTAGTCTCATGAGTTACTCTGGGCTTGCGCCTAGTTAGAAAAAGAAAGTTCATATAAGTTTTGTTTTGTTTTGTTTTTTCCCCTGGGAAAAAGTCCATAAGGAGAAACAATATGGATAATCTGATGATGATAAGTTATCTGTAGAAAACTGACAGAAAACTTAAAATTTGTCTTTGGAAAGAGATGAGTCCAAGTAGCTAGAAATGAATAATTTCTCCAGAAGCTGCTAGAGTCAGTTTTTGAAAGAATGCCAACTCAAATGGAGAGCAGGAAGCTACACATCTCAGACTGAAAATACAGATGTTTGATGCCTGTTTTGGATCTTAATTATAACTAATAAGACAGTAATAACTTCTGAAAAATCACAAAGTTTGCAGCATGATGGACTGAGATGGCTTTAGTAGACAACAGGTGTTGAAAAGTTTGGCTCTTTTATTGTGATAGTTGAAAAGCATAATCAGTCGTAGAGACATGGATTTTAATTCACCTTTCACTGCTTGTATAGATTCTCTATTTTCCCAACAATAAAATGAGAGAACATGTTCTTGGAGACAACAGTATTACACTGAATATATTAAGTAGTTGCCTTCAGGCTGTTCCAGATAATTTAAGAAGAAAGGAACACTCACTGTAAGAGCACAGAATGTCTTAGAAATTCACACAGAAAGAAGCTATGGTGGGCCTCAGAAGCCAGTGAGTACAGGAACTGAAAAGGAATGGCAATTCTGAGTCAGCCTATACCACAGCCAAGTTAGCTTTGGACTTTGAATGACTTCATTCTCTGTAGGAGCTTGCAAATGGATCCCACACAGTTTCTCTTTTAGTGGATTTGATGGTTTTAATATTTTATCTACAACTAAGTGTAAATCTGAACAGATTAAATGTATTGCCATAACTTACCTGCCCATCTCTGATTACCTTAACTGTGATTTGGTGGGTCAGGCTTTGATTATGTGACACTCTCTCTACTCCTTGTTGGGTGATGGTAAAATGCAAATATAATAAAGTAAATGTGATAGGACTAAAGCTGGACTGACTCAAGATGGAGGCCAATGAGATCTTGTATGGAAAACATCTTGGATAACACTTTCCTGTTACATGTAAAGAATCCAGAATACTGTCTGTATAGCTCACAGCTGAAACCCATGGCTTGGCATATCTGTCTTCATCCACTTCATTTTTGAAAGCAACATTTTTCTGCACCTGTTAGAAAAGGACAGTCTCAGAACTAGTAATCAGTTGATATTTAAAAAAAAATCTTTCAGACCAAAATGACCAGTAGATAAAGGAGGTGTCCCAGCAGCTGGCATTTCTGTAACCCCATACTTTCCAATAGGATTCTGGTCTCCTGGTCTCATTTGCACACATACTCTTATTGACTATGGCTAAATAATCAGATGCTAATTTGAAAAGTTACCTAGCATAAGACTACACAAATCATTTGAGTACTTTCCATGAGTTTACATAAAAGACACATGGTTACTGGGCAATTTTTAAAAGTTGTTCTCCTATTTTATTGATTTTGATGAGATCATTGGCTAGGAAGTATAAATGGGAGATCTGTGTTTTAGTGATGAAGTCATATTGACTCTTACCACCTCTTGCCTGCCCAGGAAAAAGTGCCCTCCAAACAAAGAGGAGTAAGGTCTCCATAGAGCCAAGCTCAGGAAAAACCCAAGACATTACCCAAAAATGTTATTTTCTTCATGCTTGAATTGGGCTATATTTAGAATTTAAATATTTTATTTAATTTGAAGAACAAAATGAAATGGACATGAGGAGAGCTTTGATTTTATGCTGCAACTGTTGCAGTATAGATCTAGCGGTGATAATGACTATAGAATAAAGAGTTATCCAATAAGCCTCAGTTTTAAAGTTGTTATTAAATACCATGTGACTTTGAATATTATTAAAAAATTATACATGGTTTTTCTTTTGGTGTTTCAATTTATTAATATATCAAGCTTTCAAAATGTCTTCACTTTCTAGGAGATTTCTTTTTTATTATTATGAATAAAGTCACATTTTCTATCCATGTATATCCTTGTTCAAGGTCCCTTCCTCCTCCCACCCTTTCTAGTCACTCTCTCTTCTCCACATCTCCCCATCTCCTGTTCAGCAAGGGCAGGAGGTCCCAAGGCCCCAATATGGCTTAGTTCAGCATCCACTCCTGGCACATCCAGTTTCCTCACCTCAACATCAAGACTGTGTCAGGTGTTCCTCTAGAGGGAGTGGTTTCCAAGGTGCCAGTCCAAGGTGCTTCAGATCCCACACTGTTCAGTGTTTGTGGTTTGCAGATTGGATGTGTTTTGCTTTTTATTTAAATTCCACTAATAAGTGAGTACATCCTGTGCTTATCTTTCTGGGTTTGTGATGCCTCACTCAGGAGAATATTCTCTAAATCCATCCATTTGCCTGCAAATTTTAGGATATCGTTTTTTCTTATTACTGAGTAGTACTCCATTGTGTAAATGTACCACAGTTTGTTAATACACTCCAGTTGAGGGGCATCTAGGTTGTTTCCAGGTTCTTGCTATTACAAATAATGCTGCTATGAACATAGTTAAGCTAATACCATTGGAGTGTGACTGTGCGTCTTTAGGGCATATACCCAGAAGTGATATTGCTGGGTCCTTGGGGAGATTAATTCTCAGTTTTCTGAGAAACCGCCATACTGCATTCCAGAGTGGCTGAACAAGTTTACACTCACACCAACAATGGAGGAGGGTTCCCCTTGCTCTGCAACCTCTCCAATATAAGCTGTCATCTGTGCCTTTTATCTTAGCCAATCTGACAGGTGTAAGGTGGTATCTCAAAGTTGTTTTGATTTGCATTTTTCTGATGGCTAAAGATGTTGAACACTTTTTCAAGTACCTTTCAGCCATTCATAATTCTTCTGCTGAGAATTCCCTTTTTAGTTCTGAACCCCATTTTTTGATTGGGTTATTCAAGGTTTGGGGCTCTAGTTTCTTGAGTTCTTTATATATTTTAGAGATCAGTTCTCTATCACTTGTAGGGTGAAAATCTTTTCCCATTCTGTAGGCTATTGTTTTGTCCTATTGACAGTGTCCTTGGCTTTACAGAAGCATCTCAGTTTCAGGAGGTCCCACTTATTGATTGTTGTTCTTAGGGTCTGTGCTACTGGTGTTATATTTAAAAAGTGGTCCCCAGTGCCAATGGGTTGGAGGCTATTTCCCACTTTCTTTTCTATCAAGTTCAGTGTGGCTGGATTTATGTTGAGGTCTTTGATCCACTTGGATTTGAGTTTTGTGCAGGGTGACAGGCTTGGATCTATTTGCATTTTTCTACACACTAACAACCAGATATGCCAACATCATTTGTTAAAGATACTGTCTTTTTTCTAGGAGATTTCAAAATCAATAAATTTAAAGGCAAAAAGTGAGCTTCTCTCTGAAAGATATTTTAAAATGATTTTATTAAATTAGGTAGGAGACATTACCTAACGCCTGTCTTTCCTCTCTTGAAGCTTTTCAAACTTTATCCTTCAAGGCTAACTTCTGCTTTAGTCTGAGATTAATATATGCTTTCACAGTAAGCAAGATGGTGCTGTTGCTGGACAGTGTTTGCTTTGCATGTTAGGAGGAGTCCAGCATGCTTTTGCATCTTGCTGACTTGACTTTGATGCTGTACTTATAAACTGGAGGTGGGGAAATCTAGTCTTCATTTTCACCTACCATAGAATCAAGGATCTGTATTCATCCTTCCTGGATCAAGTCTGGTGCTGACTTTATGGAATTACCCAAATTGGGCTTGATGAGACCAAATCTTTTTTTTTCCTTCTGTGAAGTCATGGAGGCTACATCAGTACTCACTGAGATGCCAGCCTGTCAGTTACATGGACATTAAGCATCTGGACACTGGTCGCTTGTAGCTGGGGTTGGGTAGAGATAACATGGTGAGGGCTTTACTGCAGATACTGGAGGAGGTTGCTTTGCATTAGTTCATTATCCATTTCATCATCTTCTCTGTTCAAACTTCTCTCCTTAGTCTACCCTTGTATTCTGCTCTTTTTCAGACCTCTAACCTGTAAGCTCCATGGGAATTAGTGTCTCCAGCTATGAAACTCATAGCTTTTTCCCTCCCAAACTGTGTGTCTTTCATTCTTACATGGGCTTCACTGTGTTCTCCTGCCTCTGCTAGAAATCTCCTAGCTATTTTTAGTAATTCCTGTTCCATTTGCCTGTATGTCCAGTGCCATCAAACCATGTCAATTGTGCCTGTCAGCAAATATTTGTCCTGTGGATTGTACTATTTCTGCACCACCTAAAAAGGGCATCTATTTTTTCTGCGTTTTCCACTCTTAATTCAAGAAATGATTAGTGTATTAGTTTCCTAGTATAATTAGTTAATGTAATGTTGCTGTGATAAAATATTATGAAAAAAAGGCAAATTAAAGAAGAAAGTATTTATTTGGGCTTATAGTCTCAGGATGATAGAGTACACCATGGTAGAAAAGGCATGGTGACAGAAGCTACCTGATCACATCTCATCTATACTCAAGAAACAGAGAGCAAGCAGGAAGTGGACCCCAGCTATCTCACCTCAAAGCCCAGCAATGTACTTCTTCCATCAAGGCCCAACCTCCTACATATTCCATATTTTTCCCTAACAACAACACCATGGAGGTTAAGTGTTCAGACACATGACCCTAAGGAGAATATTTTATAATCAAAACATAGCAGTTAGTCGCCCCTAATTGTTAAAAATATATGCAAACAAATTTTCTTTAAGAAAAATATCAATGTTAGAAATACACATTCAAATGGCTTAGATGTAATTCATGTGGTAGCCTGCTTGTCTATCATATGAAAAGCCATGTGCTCAATTCCCAGCACTCCATAAAACTGGCTATCGTAGGACATATCTGCAATCCTAACATTTGAGAGATGGAGGTAGAAAAATCAGAAATTCAAGGTTTTTGACTATTTATTGAGTTCAAGACCAGCCTTGACTATGTGTAACTCTATCACAGAGCAAAAAAAGTATATACATTAATGATTAATTAATCATTATAATGTATTATATGTATCAATATGGACACCTAGTAGTAATGGAAGTAATAAATAAAAGCTCATAGTAATGTGCTACAGATTTAACCATGATTAGACTCAAACTTGAATGTGCTTAATGTAATTGTTAGAGTGCAGGTTCAGGAGTTCTGTGTTTCTAACAAGCTCCATGGATGCTGATGTTGCTGGTCTCAAGACCAACATTTCAGGAGCAAGACTTTAGCTCAAGAGTCGTCAGGCATCCTCATGTTAATCTGCATCTCAAAGATCCTGGTTTTAAATTTTCTTTCCCTGAACTTTCAAATATGGCCATTTAAAAAACAGTTCTTCACAATATTGTGACGATGAAGGATGTGAGGCAACCTTTCAGAGAGGTGAACCACCCATGTTTGTGCTCTGTAGGTGATGACCTTTATTTTTATGCCAGAGGTAAAAGCTTCAATTTGCAAGAATCCCTGTGACATTAAATGACCTTTGATAGACTTGTAAACTTTGAAAGGTTAGATGAAGAGAGAGAAGAGGAGGAGGAGACAGACTAACACTGGAAATCTCCATATGCAGGATCGGAACCTGAGCACATCTCCACACCATTTGAAAACTTACATTGCTTCATACTTAACCACTCTTAGCCTGTGAGCTTTTCCCTCCAGCAAATGACAGTGAAAAGGTCAGGCAATAGTAAACACATTATCCTGGAAATAATGCACTTGTTTTCCTAAAATAATTGAGCTTCTTTTCATCATTTAATTTTTAAAATACAAAAAATTCTATAAGACTGTTTTCCTTATACAAAACTATTCATAAACTTCTTCATGTGAAAAAGATGATATATATGTGTGACTTCACCTTTTCCTTTTTCCTTTACAATAGTTTTGAGGTTCTTTATTTTCTACATGTATATTTTTTGTTAATATTAAAATGAAGATAAATCATTTGGTACCTGCATGGATTTAAGTTATTCTGTATGGCTAATAATTCTCAAATGCTGTCTATATACTGTTACGAACTGCTTTATAAGCATTATTTTATTATGCATGGAACACAATTTAATATAGTGGCATGATGATTTAAACATCTTCCTTCCGTACCTTCTAGAACTGAATAGCTTGTTTGATTTTCAGCTTTTGGTGATATTTTAGAAAATACTGGAAACTTTAGGAGCTAGTGTGATGATATATTTTATATTTAATAAAATCAGCTGGAATATCACAGGGTTGGTCCGGGCCAGAAACTAATTACTACAAGATAGATCTTTGCTGAGGGAAGCAGGCTACTGGGCTGGAAACATAGGGATCTGTTATTTCCCGTCTTTTCCTGTCCCTCTGTGTTTCCTGTCCACCCTGAGGCCAGTCGCTTCTGTGACTGTTCCCACCACTACTAGTATAGACTCAAGCAGCTGCCCATGACAGACTGAATTTCCTGAGACCACAAAACAAAATAAATCATTCCTCTCTCTAGGCTGTTGCTTCAGGTTGTTGCCACGGTGTCATCCGTCCTGCCCCCCCTCCCCAGGTATTACAATGGCTTATGTGCCTAGCCTTCACAATGGCAAAAATAAACCTTTATTTTTTTTTATTAAATATGCTTCTGTTAAGAAATCACTACATGGTACCTGATGTTATTGACAGAAGAATAAACAGCTGTGTACAGCTGTTTTGGCATTGCAATATGATGTCCTCACCTGCAAACTTCATGCTCAAGAATGGCCCAATTAAGTTACGGGAAAAAATGCACAATTTTACAATGCTTTAATTTAGCTGACAATTTTGTACAGGGCTGCATCTATAACTGTACTAGGGTGTGAGGACCACAGGCTGCTGGTTTGGCATGCCCGGAAGAGCATCACCTGGGTACACAGGAGTATAAGATTTGACAGTGATTCAGATAAGCCTATCACTAACTTCAGCATAGTGATGGAATGCTAAAAAATGTTCAAGTGTAAAGGAAAGTCTTAACTGATGGCTTCAGACAGACACAGGCAGAACTCTCTAGATGGAAATGGAAAGGTATTTGGGAGAAAGGGAGGTACTTTGGTATAACCACTGAATTCTTTAGATTGTGGGTTTACAAGGGCAAGTCCACTGTGATAGTCAAGAATCTGCTATGTCAGACTTTACAATGGCTTCTCCTCCATATGTTCCGTATCAATCACCTCTTCGAATTTGTGTGTCTCATCTGGACTGCTGTCACAGACTCCCATGGAGTCTTGTTGCCCCTGTTCCATTGCTCACCTTTGTCCAAGCCCACCTAAAACACTGTTCACACAAGTAACAAAATCTCAATTTCAAATGCAGATCTGACCTTGTGTATTGGTTACTTTGCTGCTGCGAGAAAAGCTGACATGGGCAATTTTAAGAAGGAAGAACTTGGCTTAGCTCATACCTCAAGAGGATAATTCCTTATGGTCACAAGAGCATGAGGCAGCTAGTCACATTGTATTCACATTCAGGGAGCAAAGCAAATATTCCGTTTGCAATCTCCTTTTATTCAGTCCAGGTCCTCAACCCACAACTTGGCACTACCCCCATTCAAGGTCGGCACTCTTGCTTCAAATTCTTTCTTCTGTCGACACTGACATAGACACAAAGTGGCAGTTTCTATGGTGATTCTAAATTCAGTCAAGTTGACCACTAGATTAACATCACCTTTCATCATGACACATCATATCCATCTGGGACTATGCCATGTTTAAAGGCTGGATCCCGTTCACAGGCTTTTATGTGTGTGGCAAACAAGTTCACACACAGCCTGTCCTCTCCTCTCATTTTACTCCTTCTGTTCTAACCCTTGGCGTTAGGCTCCAGAGATGCTATAGTATATTTAAGGTTTTTCTGGATACTAATCATCCATATCCCTGTGAGTCAATGCTTGGGCTGTTATCCTTGACTAAAGTCTCTAGACTACCTTGGACACCATGAATGCAGGCATGATCTATCTTAATTCCTTATCCATCCTCATTGTCTTTTTGCTCTTCTTCTTCCTCCTCTCTGAATCCAGCACAGCCCTTAGGAGTTGCTATGCAACTTATATTGAATAAATAAATACCACTTTATTTCTTCTTCTACCTCCTATGGTACTCTTAATGTATTTGCTTTATTACATTGTGATTATTTAGGTCTCTGTCTTTCCTCACTAGATAGTGGCAAAGTTGAAGTTTGTAAATAAAAACACACTGCTTTTTATATTTGTGAGAAATATTAATTAAAGGTCTGAAATAGTGCTTGATAATTTTTAATTTACTATGGTGGTGGTGGTGATGATGATGTCTGTGTGCCTTTATGAGTTTATGTACGCCATATTCATGCAAAAGCTTGCAGAAGTCACACTAAGACATTGGATTTCTTGGAACTTACTTTCAGTTGTGGGTCACTATGTGGATGCTGAGAACCAAATCAGGTCTTCTCTAAGAACAATAAGCACCTTTGACCACTGAGCCAATCTCTCCATCCCTTCAAATTCTTACAGAAATTCAGTCTATAGCTTTCTCTCCTATTTACTTATTTTTGGGCAGTTTCCACAAGATGGAAACCCCCGAGTTAAAGTGTATAAACATACCTTTAGTTCACTCTTGCCCTTGGGGCTTCATCCTTTCTGTGTGATGCTGTAGGGTTGTATTAGTTTGTCAATGAACTTGACTTTACTCCATCCCTCACAGTAGTTAGACCATTTTAGCGTTCATTATTTCTAAGTAATATAGCAGGATTATATGCCAAATGTTGGGGGCAGGTTGCTTTAAGACACATTTTCTCAGCTTTTCTAGAATACTTCTTCCAAAGGAAGAAGGAGAAATTTGGGTGTAGAGGAAGTTCTATGTCTTCTGGGATAGAATGCCAGGTCTACTGTGCCAGGTTCATTTTAACCATTCAATCCTTTGGTCCCTGGGCATATGTGAAAAGAATCAGTCATTGGTATAAACTGAGCTACAGTTTTCTCATAGAGAAGTTCAATCCAGGGAACAACTTACTCTTCCTTGAACAGATAACCAAGGTGGAGTCTTCCAGACTCGCCTTGAGCTTATATCCAGCAGCTTCATAGTTTGCTCAGCATGGACTTCTGGCTTAGAGCAGTTGCTATTCTCTGGAGATTGTCTCAGCAAGTTAAGTCCCCTGCATCTCTTCACTATCATCTGTTCTGTCAGTCATTTGAAGTAACAGACCCATCTATGTGACATGGGTGTGAAAACATTGCTAAGTAAAGGAATGAACTGGATCAGCCTGCAGGGGTTGCCTCACCAGTCCTTTCAGAAGGGATCCTGGACTGTAATGAGGTGGGACATTTGGGTCCTGAGCTTCTTAGGCAAAGGATAGAGAAGCATTGGTGTCTGGTATTTTAGGTCTCATCATACCTTCTGTTTGGATAACACGTCAGTTTTGGCTTAGCCAGTGAAGCCAAACCCTATATTTAATGAGCCAATAAAATGCCTGGAGTATTGCAGGCTGGGATTAGGGTGAGTAGGAGCTTGACTTTCCATTGAGCTAGAAAGCTGACAACTGAGCCAACATGCTCCAACAGGATCTGCAGATTTCTGCTCCAAGAGTAGTGGCTTTAACGTGTTTTTCTCTTTCTCTTCTCACATACAGCAGCTTGCGAAGGAGACTGGACACTCCTTCTCCAGAGGGTTGACTGCTATCACCTAAATTGCTCATGATAATCCTTAGCTCTCTGAGATGCACAAGTTACTGACACCCACTGGGTGTTCTCTGGCACTGATCCTCTGGGGCAGATGATGGGAAGAGGGATAACACAGATCCAAGACTGGGGGCCTGAGGCTGAGCCTACTCCAATGCTTATCACTGGCTTGAAATAGAAACAAAGCTTCTAGCTTAAGAAACACACAGGTAGAGAAAAAGGTTACCAAAGACATTTTTGTGTTATTCAAACTAGAATAACAGCTTTAATGGCCAGATAGATTCAGTAGGGGGGTATATTTAAAACTTATTGGAGAGATACCCACTCCACTATCATACCCTAAAACAATTTTCATAATTATCTGACCTCAAATGAATGTCTTGAAACCTCAGTAAAGTAAAACATTGACTAATTAAATTAAAGTGGAGACCAATAAAGCCAGCATTGTGAAGGCTTTGGGGTTTGAGCTAAAAATCCAGATCCTATGGAGGGAGGGATGTTAACAGTCAACCATAAATCCATATGCTGCTTAAGCTGTACAACTTATGTGATATAAGGCATATGAGACATAATTTTGAATCTGATATCAGATATATAACGCAGGGTGAGTGCTCTGCTCAAAGTTTAAAGACAGTTAAGCAAGTCTGAGGTAACGTGACTCATCTAACAGAGCTAATGAAGCATATTATCTTGTGGGTCAGAACAGCTAGCTGCATTCTACTTTGCTATTTCATTCACAAGAACATGTTTTGACATCTTATTCATTATGTAGCAATGACTTGATATAGTTCTGGGCTACAAAAGGATCCAAATGAGTAGGCAGGAAGTCAACCTTCTGGCCTGTGTTTGAACCCTATGAGTGTGTCCTCTGACTTGTTGAGAAATAAACTGATTTGTTTCCACAGCAGCTCCTGTGTCCTCACCTCCTTCTGTCCCCCATTTCACTACACAGATTTCCACACAGATCCCATTTCACTTGAGATGTAACATGTCTGAAGCCATGAGAAATAAAAGGGCAATCCAAGAAGAAAAATAATGAATGGTCCAGGAGTGGCCTCTGGGAGACCCTGCAGATCCTCAGAATTATCATCTGGCTGGACAGGAAAGAGATTCCAGCTCCATTCTGGATTTCCTCTTGTTTCAGTGGATTTATTTATTTATTTAATTAATTTATTTATTTGAGACAGGATCTTGCTATGTAGTTCAGGCTGGCCTCAAACTCTTTATTCCTTCCTAAAGCTGTGATAGCAGATAGACAATGCCATGAATTGCATTTCATGAGTATGTGTTTATTGGTATGTATATATATTATATATATATATATGTGTGTGTGATAAATGTACATGTTTGTGTGAGTATGGTCAGGGTCAGCAGTACATATTTTTCTCTATCACTCCCTACCTTATTTTTTGAGATCAGGTCTGTCACTGAATGTGGATTTCACCAACTGGACAAGCTGGTAGCATATAAGTGCTAGTGATCCACCTGCCTATGTCTCTCCAAATGTCTGGCTTTTATGTGATTGCTGGGGATTAGAACTCAGGGCCTCATGCTTACACAACTGACACTTTACTAATTAAACAGGCTGAACACTTGAGCCCTGCTCATGCTTTCTTAAGCAAACATTTTTTTTAAGACCTTCTCCTTAGACTCCTTTTCCAAAAGACACATATAATTATTTTTTTACTTTAAGGAACAAAACTCAGGTCTGGAGAAATGGCTTGGCAGTTAAATGCACTGACTGCTTTTCCAGAAGACTAGGGTTTGACTCCAAGGACCCATATGGCAGTTTACAACTGTCTACAACCTCAGTTCTAGATGATCTGGCACCCTCTTCAGGACTGTGCATGGACCTCAGGTATACATGTGGTACAGAGACACACATGTAAGCTAAATGTCCGTACATAAAATAAAAACTTTTTTAAAAAGCAAAACTTTCTTACTAACGTCAATTTAAAATCCAATGGAGTCTCATCACCATTAACACTAAAATTAGTAATAAGTGATCTGAAAGTTCCCATATGTAATAGGCAGGATTTTAAGGCTATCCTACCCAGAATACCTCTAATTAAACACCAATTAAGGTGCTGTTTTGAAGGGATTTTGCAGCTGGCGTTAAGGCATCAGCTGGTTATATAAAATCAAGAGCTTGAGCTGGTTGTCCAGGTGTGCCCAGTGAAATCACTAAGCCTTTAAAAACAGGAGAGGTAGGCCGGAGTGAGCCTGAGAAAGAAACTGGGAGATGTGACTGAGGAGGAGGAAGGGTCACTTTGCTCTTGCTGGCTTTGAAGATGGAAGAGAAAGTGATAAGCCAAGAAGTACAGCTGACCCTTATATGTGAAGAGTGACTCTTCAAGGACACAAGGAACAAGGACCTTGGTCCCATAAGCAATGAAACTCTGATAACCTGAGTGAGCTTGGATGAATTTATCTACTGGTCATCAGGAAAGGACTTCAGCCCGGTGACACTAAGCAGAGGCCCACATGACTTCTGGAAGCTGAGAGGTAATCCTTTGTGTCATTGTGTTTGTGGTGATCTGTTAGGACAGGAACAGAAAATCCACACACTTGAGACTTTTGCAAGTCCTCTGTTATTTCCAATTTACAGCCTTCTGGAAAGGTTTGAATTGTTTTCTTGGTTTGATTTCCTGAAGTAGAGGAAAGAGGTGGAGGGTGTTATCATTGTATAAAATGTACAAAAATAGTAGGGACAGAGTAAGCTCTTCCCAACTGTTTAGTGAATAGCAGTTATCTTGAATTTTATTAGTAGCTAACATTGCTAAATGGTTGTATGACAGGCATTGTGCTAATCATCCACTACCTGTCCTCATCAATATCCATAGCAACCTTGTGAGGTAGACACAATCTTTTTTTCATTTTATAGATGTTCAAAGTCAGATTCCACAGCAACATTTAGAAGCAGAAAGTCACTTTAAAAAGTAGAGGCTTACATGGTATGATTCTATGGCTGACACATTGAGACAGATTTTACTGCATTGCCCAGGCTGGCCTTGAATTTCCGAACTGAAGCGATTCTGCTGCCTCAGACTCCTGAGTAGTTAGGACCACAGGAACAAGCCAGCATGGACAGACAGCTCAGTCTAGACTCAATTGCTATTAACTTCTCATCTTACTTTATATTTAGTTATCTTATTTTCCTATTGAGTTAAACATCCATCATACTTCAGCAAAATAGTACAATATAAGCAATAGAATTTTGTCAAAGTTTAATGAACTTTGTTAATAAATTGTAACTGTTTATTCAGTTAATACCCATTGAGTTCATACCTTATACCAGATGCAGTTCTATGACTGCCCTTGCAATAATTTCTGGTTTTATTTAATTTACAGAATGATGAATCATAAAGTAATTGCTAGTAAAATATGAGCTAGTATAGCATCACCATAGTTCTTATTTGACATGATCCTTGCAATGTTAGAGATGAAAACCAGAGTGCACAGATATCCAATAAAAATTCAATTTGAATGTCAGATTAAACAAGAAATATTTTTAGCATTGGTATATTTTAAAATGTTATACTAAAATAATGAAAATGTTATCCAGTTACCTGAACACATAGTTGTTAGTTATCTTATTTGGCTATCCTGAATGCAGTTAAATAAAAGTCAAGATTTTTCAGCCAGGTGTAGTAGCAAGCTCCTTTTGTCTCAGCACTTGGAGAAAAAGGTGGAGCTCTATGAATTCAAGGCAAGTCAGAGGTACATAGTGAGACATACATCTCAAAAACTGAAATATTTAAGGGCGGGAGAGATGGCTCAGAGGTTACTGACTACTCTTCTAGGAGATCCGTGTTCAATTCCCAGCACCTAAATGGCAGCTCTGTTACCATCTGTAACTCCAATTCCAGAGGACCTGACACTCATGTCAAAATACCAGTAAAATGTTTGAAAAATTAAAAAAAAGTGATAAAATAAAAAATTGAAAAGATGGCAATTGTATAAATACATTTTCCTTGATATCATTCCTGATGGAGAATCCATGTTTATTTATTTCATTGAGCCATTTTACTGTTCAGCAAACCTTCTTTGGAAGGATGCCCTGCTGGGCCTGCATTGTGAACAGAAGAAGCCACTCTGTACACTGCTGGCTGAAGTATATGGGCAGCAACAGACAGCTTCTGTGCCTCTGCCTTGCTGCTGTTCTGCATGCAGTGACAATTCCTGCAGCTGCTGGATGCTCCTGGGGTATAATGGCAACTAGGTGTGTGTGGGGGGGCAGTTGACACATTTGTTCCTATTATTAATAACACTGTATTAGGTGTTTCAGGCACAATAAAGATATAAAGCATGTGGAGAGTTATACATAGGCTATATACAAATCCTATGCTAGTTTGGGATCCTGGAACTAATCCCATATGGATAATAAATGACAACATCATTGTGTAACTATTAGTGATCTACATTAAAATAAATGCCTACTAAACTTTAATAGAAAAGCATTTTGAACTTCTTTGAAGGGTTAACATTTCATGCAACTGTACTGTTTGGTGATACAATGTTACATGATGTCATAAGGGTGGTTGGTATCTTTTCTGCAGGACTTTGTGTTCTTATGAGAAGGGGCATCAGAATACCTCTTTTATATTGTTTAATCTTCCAGAACAAAAGTTGCTTCTTTTATAATCAGTGAAAAATATGGTCAAGTTTTTATCTGGGGTCAAGAGGTACCTCTGGAAACTAATTTCAGTGCTCCTTTATTTCTCTTTAGCTTTCTGGCTTGCCACTTCCCACACTGTGTGGGTAGATTAGTTTCCACTTAATGACTTTACTGCTAGGTTAAGTACATTCTGAGATGTTGGGCTTAGATCTTATGGAAAGTGATTCCTGAGGCAAGAGGAGCTGAGGGCTTAAGAGGCTGTACCAATTCTACATAGTTGTTCCCTCTTGTTAAATGAACTTGAAAGGTTCAAAACTGCGCTGGTACTAGGTGGGTAGAATTACTTTCACCTCACTCCATCTGCTGCTCAGAATAGTGCTGCCTATTCTTTAGGTTTTCTCTTATTGGACGTATTTGATTTAGATTATTTATTGTTGATTTTTTAATAAACTTTAACATTAATACTTTGGGTATTATAAAATTGTATGTGTAACAGTTAATACTTTGTGTGCTTATAAAGTCAAATACTACCCCCACTGAACTCATTAAGGCAAATTATCTTCATGGACAGAGAGAAACTTGTCTCAAGACCTATGTCACCATCTGTTTAAAAGAAAACACTTTCATTTTACTGGGTGTTGGCTTAGTGGTAAGCAAAAAATACGTTTTGTCTCATTTCAACACATTAACTGTCTACAGATCATCATGTTCATGTTTCTTAGTGGATCCTAACCCTAACCCTTACAAGACTTGCTGTGTGGGAAGAATACAGTATATTTATAGAGGTGGAAGGCTCTTGGAAATCATCCATTTGAATTCTTCATCTGTATCTAGATAAGAAAATTAAGGGAAAGGTTGAACACTGATGAGTAGCAGAGCTGGGATTTATTCTCAGCTTTCCATCTCAGTCTAGTTCCTGTTCACTCTGATAGTGGAGGATGCTGACTGAGCTGAAGACATAGATGAGGTGTGCTGGAGAAATAGCTTGGGGCCGGGGGTACACAGGCAAGAAAGATGCAATACAAGCAGAGCCTCACAAGGAAGAAAGTAAAACCATGACAGCCTAAGTCCTATGGCAATGTTCAACTCCTCTAAGAGGAGTTGTTTGTAAGCATACCAAAGTGAGTTACAGAGGGAATGAATTTGAATGTATCCATAGATAAAGAAAAGAGAGAGAGAATATCACTCTTTTCCATGCCTGATAATGTTACACTTTGCTTGTACCCCAAATTTCTTCTGATGTCACCTTTTGTGCTATGCTAGGAAGAATTGATACATTTGGGGAACTAACACTAGGATTCCTAAGGTTTAGAAAAATGAAATGAATAGTAGAAAAAGATTTTGCTTTCCTGAGAAGATTTATGAGAATTACTAATATAGTCTGAATAGTAGCAAAATTAAGAATGGTGGGGTTAATCCAGGGGTGGTATGTTTTATTCTCTAGCATGTTTAAAATAGAGAAACGCTCATCATAAGAACACATGACTGCTAGTTATCCAGTACCTTCCTTTTTAATCAAAGCATGTAAAGTCTTTGCATGTGCATTGATAACTTGAGTGGATTATAACCTATGTTTTGAAAGACTTATTATATACAATGAATAAAAATCTCCATAAGTTAAAGTGGAAGATGGAAACTTACAAATAGAAAACAAACAAACAAAAAGCAATGCCACATAGAAAATTCACAAAGCCTTCACAAAGGGAAGTTGTGGTGATAAGTTTCACTTTTATTACATGTGAGATATCCAGAGGCAACACATAGTCAAAACCTAGGCAGACAGCTCAGGAATTTCTTGAGTACAAGAACAAACAGCTGGGATTTAATGGCACACACCAAGCACAGGGAAAACCTATGCCCTTAATCTACTAACTCCAGAGTCAGAACTTTCTGTGTTTCTGTAAATTCAAGGCTCACTACCAAATAGAGTAGTTCCCGCCTTTAATCTTAACTTGGATGGGATACAGCTGGTGAGAAGGGTATTTAAGGTGGTGTAAGGAACCAGGAGAAGAGAAGTGACCAGGAGCAAGGTTGAGGAAGTCTGAAGGTAGCTGGGTGAGATTTGACTGTGGTGTTTCCTCTCTTATATTTCAGCCTTTCCACAATATTAGGCTCTGAATCTCTTTCAATACAATTCAAATTTGTGCTCCAAGTAGTGCTTCCTCTGATATTTAAATCTGCATGCTCTTGTCATCATGGCTTCTATTTTTTTTAATTGAAAATAGATTGTTTTCTCGTGCAGTACATCCTGATAATAGTTTCCCCCCTCTGCTCCTCCCATTTCCTCCTCACTTCCCCTCCCCATCAAATACACTCAAATATAGTAAGATGAAGCAAAAACACAGCAACCCAACCGCATGAAAAGTGTGCCAAGAGCAGGCACAAGACTCAGAGCCTCATTTGATCTCTTGTGAAGAGTCCTATAACAATAGGAAGCTAATAGCTATAATATATACGCACAGAATGTGATGCAGACTTGTCTAGGCCCTGGGCTTGTTGTTTCAGTCTCTGTGAGCTCATGTGTACCTTGTTTAATTGATTCGGAGGGCCTGTTCTGATGTTCTCTATCCTCTGACTCTTAAAATCTTCCTGCTTCCTTTAATGCAGGATTCCCTGAGCTCTGAGAGAAGGGATTTGATGGAGACCTCCCATGTAGACTCTGCATAATGTCTGGCTGTGTGTCTCTGTATCTGTTCCCATCTGCTGCTAGAGAAAGCTTCTTTGATGAAGACTGAATAAAGTTCTGATCTATGAGTACAGCACAATATCACTAAGGAACATTTTTATTATTTTTTGTTCTATTATTATTATTATTTGACCAGTCATGTTTGGTTTTATTCTTGGTCTCTGAGCTATCTAGTCTTTTGTTCTTGATTACCCAAGCAGTGTCTGAGAATGAGTTCCTTCTTGTGAAATGGGCCTTAAGTCAAATCAGACATTGGTTGACTATTCCCACAAGTTTTGTGTTACATTACCCTAGCATATTTTGCAGGCAAGACATATTGTAGGTCAAAAGTTTTGTGGCTGGTTTGGTTATTCTCATTTCTCTTTTTGTAACCTTCAGGGTGAAGGGGTTAAACTCTTCCACCCACACAACTGAATTTAGGTTTCAGTTCTTTGAGAAGGGCAAAACAGGTGTCTCTTCCAACATTTAATTATTTAATCATAATGCCCTCACATTCAGAATTGAGAGGGAGAAAAATCACAGGGCCTAAGTCCGCCTCGCAGTGTCTCAAGCGCAAATCCAATAGCCCCCTTCTGAGTCATGTCTGGACTTGTCCAAACTTGTGCAAATGTGATAAGATTAAACCTCAATCAGTTAAAAATGTACTAATAGAGCTGCTGCTTGTTTAACCAATCATATGTTTGAGATGATCTAATTGTTCCCAAAACTCTTCTTAACTGTGCCTAGGGAGCCTGCACACTCCTCTCAGGGTTATAGCCATAGGTGAATGACTCCACATATGCTGGAATATTAACAAATGCTCTTTGCTCTTCCATACTATTCGAGTCTAGAGTCTTTCTTCAGCATTTCCTCAGACCCTACAAAAATACTTCCCCATACCAAACAAGAGATTAGAACATAGGGGTGAAGGCTCCACATAGGTACTACCAGGATGACTTCTCCATGTTCAATGAGTTCTGTGGATTTTGTCCTCAGCACTGGGGCCCTGCTGTCAGTTTTGGATAGCAACCATTTCTCTTAGTGTTAGCCTTGGATGTCTGGGGATTTTCAAGGGTCCTCCTTGATCAAAAACTCAACAAAATGCAACCCAGATTCTGCTACTGGAAGCCTTGCCTGGCTAGAAGAGTTGTCCATTTGAGACTCTATATCCCTCATTAGGATCACTTTCTTGGATTCCAGGAAGTTTCCATTGCACTGGTTTTCACATGACTCTCAACACCCCCATTCCAACTGTCTTTCCCTGCATACTCTCCCTCCATCATCTTACTCCCCAACCTGATTTTTCCCATTCCTGTTCTCACCCACCCTCATTATACTTGTACTATCTATTTTATTTCCCTAGGAGATCTATGTTTCTCCTACTATAGTCTTCCTCTTTACCTAACTTATCTGGGTCTGGGAACTGAAGCTTCCATTTATAAGTGAATACATAACCATAATATTCAGTTATAAGTGAATACATAGCCATATTTTTCTTTCTGGGTTGTCTTCCTCAGGATAATTTTTTTCTAGTTCAATCCATTTTCTTATGAATTAATATCATTTTTAAAATAGCTGAGGAATATCTCATTGTATAAATGTACCACATTTTCTTTAACCGTTCTTCTGTTGAGGGTACCTAGGTTGGTTCTAGTTCCTGGCTATTATAAATAAAACCTCAATAAACATGGTTAAGTAAGTGTCCTGGTGGTAAATGGAGTGTCTCTGAGTATATGCCCAAGAGTGGTATAGATAGATCTTGATGTAGATTGATTCCCAATTTTCTGAGGAGCCACCATATTCTTTCTTTAGTGGCTATACCAGTTTTCACCCCTACCAGCAATGGAGGAGTAAACCCCTTACACTACATCCTCACCATGTAGCTGTCACTTGTATTTTTGATCTTCGCCATTCTGATAGGTGTATCTAAGATGATAAGATAATATCTCATAGTAGTTTTAATTTGTATTTCCATGATAGTTAAAGATGTTGAATGGTTAAAGATGTTGAACATTCCTTTGAGTGTTTCTCAACTATTTGAGACTCCTTTATCCATAATTCTCAGTTTATATGTGTGCCTCATTTCTAATTGGATTTTGTTTACTGGTGTCTAGTGTCTAGTTTATATAGTTATTTATATATTTTGGATATTATCTATCAGATATGGAATTGGTTAAAAAAAATCCATTCTGTAGGCTGCTCTTTTGTCCTTTCAGCAACATCCTAGACCTTACAAAAGCATTTCAGTTTTATGAGATCCCATTTATTAATTGTTGAACTTAGTGTTTATATTAGCAGTGTTCTGTCCAGGAAGTTGTCTTCTGTGCCAAGGCTATTCCCCACTTTCTCTTCTGTCAGCTTCAGTGTATCAGTTTTTTTTTTTTTTTTTTAAAAAAAAAAAAAAACTCACTAAGTTTATTTTAATAATCTCATTTTTTCTTACTTAGCTTACAACTGCTATTAATATTTGTACTTAACTTTACCCCTGATATTTTATTGTCTGTGTAGAGATGGACCCCTGCTTTTTTCCCTAATTTTCTATTTAAATTTTTTTTATATCTACCTCTTCTCCCCTTTCCTTCTCTTTTCCTAGTCCCTCCCAGTGCTCCCTCAGTCTCCCCCAACTCAGTCCCCACATCCATTCCCCAAGGAGGGCAAGGAGTCCCAAGGTGGGGTCAGGTCAGTCTGGTATATTCAATTGAGATAGGTCCGAGTCTGTCACCTCAGTATTAAGGCTGGGTTAGGTGTTCCTCTGTAGTGAATGGGCTCCAAGATGTAAGTCCATGCACCAGGAGCATACTCTGATCCTATTGCAAAAGGCTCTTCTCAGTAAATTGGGATCATAACAGGAAGTGAGTAAGGGGAAGTGGGAACAAATCAAGAGAGAAGGAGATGGTTGTGTGAGAGGAGCAACAGACAAGGAGAAAAAAATAAATGTATATCTTGATAGTGGGAGCCATTATGTGGTTAGAAAGAAACCTGATGCTAAGGAAACCTCCAAGAACCCACACAATATCCCTGGCTAGGACTCCAAGCAATAGAAGAGAGGGTGCCTAAACAAGACTTCCCCTATGCTCATATTAATGACCACCCTAATTGTTATTATAGAACCTTCATCCCGAAATGGATAGAGGCAGAAGCAGAAATCCATAGATAAGCATCAGGTTGAGTTACTGGTCCAGCTGAAGAGAGAGAGAGGAGAGAGTATATAAACAAAGGGACCAGGATCATGAGGAGGAGACCCACAGAGATGGCTGACCAGAGCTCTTGGGAGCTCACTGGTGCAGAAACAATCACTGAGGAATCTTAAGTATATCTGGTTTTATGTTGAGGTCTTTGATCTACTTGGACTTGAGTTTTGTATAGAGTGATAATAAGGATCTATTTGCATTCTTCTACATGCAGACATCCAGTTTGACCTACATCATTTATTGAAGATGATTTCTTTGTTCAATTGTATATTTCTGGCTTCTTTATCAAAATCAGGTGTCCATAGATGTGTGGA
>PVIH01003562.1:72626-158121 GCA_004025045.1 Sigmodon hispidus
TTTTTTTTTTTTTTTTTTTTTTTTTTTTTTTTTTTTTTTTTTTTTTTTTTTTTTTTTTTTTTTTTTTTTTTTTTTTTTTTGCTTCCATACAAAGTTAAGAATTCTCCTTTTAGTGTCTTTTCCTGATCCTAAAGTATTTCATTACTAATCAATGATGATATGGAGTTTAGCCCTCCACAGTCCATCACCCCATTCTTCCACTTGTCTCCATGCGATTGATTCAATACAGTTTCCACTAAATACTGAGACTATAGTTCACTGTGTGCAGTCCTAGTTCTTGTCAGTCAATTCAATATGACAGGAGTGTCACTAGCCTGACTTTTAGTCCTTTCTCAGCAGGAGAACATGGTTTGCTGTTTGTATGCAAGTCCACAAGCTTTGGCTAAGTTCACTTCTTTATGTTCATGGTTTTGAAAGAAAACTTTACTATCTGTCTTATGCATATCTTCTGGTCTTTTGGCATGACATTCATAGTCTCTTAGTAAGCACATAAAAATATGTGTCTAATATTTGAGATTTAATCAGAAAAAGATCTGTTAAAAGCACCAGACATGTTTGGTTTTCTCCTCTTGTGCTGTAAATAAACATAGCTAGTTGAACATAATTTGTGTTTTCTATTTGTTGGTTCAGACTTAAAAGAAGTTTTAAAGGGGGTGTGTATGGTGGAGTATGATTTGTTAAATAAAGGCTAGGATTAGAAAGAACAGAAATAAAATGTTTGTTTTTTTTCTTTTAATACTAAAGAAAATGTGCTAACTGGGGGTGGGGTGGATAGGAGTTACTTTTGTTTGTTTTCTTCTTTTTTCTTGTCCCTGGGTTTATAGTATGTGGTACAATCATGCAGTTGCATTCTCTGTTTTGTGGAGATGAGTTTAATGCAAGGCATCACTCATGCCTCCAGGTAATGTCTATGGGATTTGGTGAGTTGTAATGAAGCTTCCTATTGATTCCATGATGGAAAATCAATTCCAAAATCACCCAAGTCCTTAACTTGAGGACATATCCTGTGAGTTCAATGCTGACTCTTCATCATTGTGACTAATGCCCAATTACTGGCCTGGTGAGCAATTTTCACAGAGGAATTGTGCTTTCCTTCATTGCTTTCATATAGCCTGAGGACCCTCTCATTTACTTTCCCATGCTGGGCAGCAAGAGAGAAGCACAGCTTTCCTGTCTACTATTGAATCTGTGTTCCCCCATCCCTTAAAAATACCCCAAACTCCTCCCAAACAAATAAAAACCATGTCCCATAAATGCTGTGCAGTATGCCTGTGTCTGAAGATGCCCTGAGAAGTAAATGTGGGGGCAAGAAACCCTTCATTTCCTTTGTGTGCAGTAAAAAGACTTGGACACTGAAAACAAATCTCTCTCCTCGGAAGGGCAGAGTGAACGAGGAAGGATGAAAGGGATGCTGGGGGAGGGTTGTCAGGAACCACCACCACCAACAGTACTCATAAGACCAACTGGATCCCTGTGTGTACACCTGAAAATAACTGATGAAAGGGCGTTGACCCCTCTAAATTTTCTAAAGTAACATAGGCATTTGCATTCCAAGAATTGTATTCATTTGCCTAAAATGAAAAAATTAGAAGTTGTCTGGGAAATTTTGAATGTGTCTTAACTAGTTCTCAGTGATGCTCTGGGCCTGTTAGCATTTTTCTAGTGTAACATGTAGAGTCTTCACATGTGTGAAGGATGAAGGAGAAGCAATGTGAGTATATAATTTTAAAACTACTTCTCTTTCTTTCAAAAAGTTCATTGTGCCATAAGTCCTCTAATTCTCTCCCTTTTGAATAAAACATTTCAAGATGAGAGGAGAAAGTAATGTTTCAGTGCTATGCCAGAGTGGTGGTAGAAGAGTCCCATTTAAAGATGGGATGCTCAAGTTATGGTTTCCTGCATCCAATAAAGCCAATCAATAATTCCAGCATTAATGAGGCAGTTGATCATGAGTCCACTCCTAGGAGTTATTAGAATTGATGGCTGTTGGGAGGGGGGAGTCATTTTTCTTAGAAATGAGGTCACTGGTATGTTGCTCATAAGCACTAATTTGATTCAGTGGACTATTTTAAAATAATAATTTAAAAAGGAAGAATACAAGGGTGGAAAGGGTATACGCTGGGGCTCTGGAAGAGTGTGAGAGAGAATTAGAGGTAAATATGGTAGAATACATTGTTTTTATATATAGTTAGTAAAGAATTAAAGTATATATTTCTACAAGCTGCCATCTACTTATGCCAGCACCACTTGATGCTTTCTTTTTTTTTTTCCATTATATATTCTTGCATCTGTGTTGAAAATCAGGTGTTCATAGATATGTGGATTAATGTCAGGGTCTTCAGTTTGAGTCCACTGATCTACAAGTCTGTTTTTATGCCAATATCAAGCTGATTTTGTTACTGTAGCTTTATAGTAGATCTCGATGTCAGGGGTGATGATGCCTCCAGAAGTTAATAGATCCATGTCTATCACCTTGCACTAAACTCAAATCTAAGTGGATCAAAGACTTCAACATAAATCAAGTTACACTGAACCTTATAGAAAAGAAAGTGGAAAATAGATTTGAACACATTGGCAGAGGAGACCACTTCCTAAACATAACACTAGTAGCACAGACACTGAGAGCAACAATTAATAAACAGGACTTGCTTAAACTGCAAATCAAAGGACATCGTCAATAGGACAAAACAACAGCCTACAGAGTGGCAAAAGATCTTCACCAATCCTATATATGACAGAGGACTGATCTCTAAAATATATAAAGAATTCAAGAAACTAGAGATCAAAAAACCAAAAAACAGTTAAATATGTGGTACAGAGCTAAATAGATAATTCTCAACAGAAGAATTGTAAATGGCTGGAAGATACTTAAAGAATTGCTCAACATCCTAAGCCAACAGGGAAATGCAAGTCAAAACAACTCTGAGATGTTATCCAACACCTGTCAGAATGGCTAAGATCAAAAACACTAATGATAGCCTCTGCTGGAGGGGATAGCATTATTTGTAATGGCCACAACCTGGAAACAGCCTAGATGCCCCTCAACTGAAGAATAAATTAACAAATTGTGGTACATTTACGCAATGGAGTACTACTCAGCAGAAAAAAAAAAAGACATCTTGAAATTTGCAGGCAAATAGATGGAAGTAGCAAAAAATCATCCTGAGTGAGGTCATACAGGTCCAGAAAGATAGACATGGTATGTAATCACTCATGAGTGGATTTTAGACATAAAGCAAAGGATAACAAGGCTATAATTCGCAACCCCTAAGCAGCTTGGTAACCAGGAGGAAACAAAGAGAGACATCCCTAGATTCCCTAGGAAGAAGAAATAGAGATTTCCTGAGTAAATTGAGACCATAGGGGTAAAAGGTAAGGGGAGGTAGAAAGAGAACATGAGGGAATCAAATGGATGAGTTGGGAGAGGGACAGAGAGGGAGAACAACAAAAGAGATACCTTAATAGAGGGAACCACTGTGGGGTTAGAGAGAAACCTGGTACTAGGGAAATACCCAAGAACTCACAAAGATGACCCCAGCTATAACTCCAAGCAAGAGTGGAGAGGGTGCCTACACTGACCTTGCCCTATAATCAAATTGGTAACCACCCTAATTGTCATTATAGGACCTTCATCTAGAAACTGATGCAAGCAGATGTAGACATCCACAGCGAAGTAGTGGGTCAAGCTCCCAGTCCAGGCAAAGAGAAGGAGAAGAGACTATATGAGCAAAGAGGTCAAAATTATGATGAGGAAATCCACAGACAGCTGACCGAAGCTATGAGGAGCTCACTGACTTTGAACTGACAGCTGAGGAGCTTCTATGAGACTAAACTAGGCCCTCTGACAGCTGAGTGGTATGGGTAGTTTATGGGGTCTCTGGCAATGGGACCAGAATTTATTCCTAGTGCATGAATTAGCTTCTTGGAGCCCATTTGCAACAGGGGAACACCTTGCTCAGCCTTGATTCCGCAGGGAAGGGCATGGTCCTACTTTAACTGAATATGCCAGACTGTATTGACTCATCCTGGGAGTCCTTACCCTCTCTGAGGAATGAAAGAGGGAGCTAGAGGATCACTGTGGGGTATGATAATTAAAACCTTCTAAATAAAAAAGAATTAAAAATATGTATATTTTAAAAAGATGGATGTTCAGAGAAAGGTCTACTTAGCTAAACCACAGTTGATAGGTAGGTCTATTACTTGAAATTGGTGGTCCAAGTCTGTTACCCATGGTTAGATTTCTACTACATTTTCTATGGTGCAACTAATCTCTAGCTTTTAATATTTATAACAAGAGATATGTTCTTGATTATTTTTATTCCACTAAGATTAATAAAGTATATGAGATGAGGCATGGAAGCACACAGCTGTTATCTCAGCACTCAGCGAGTAGAGACAGCCTCAGGACTACAATACTGACTTTAGATTCATAGGGGATACAGAACCTGGGCTACATGAGGTCCTATCTAAATCAACAAAAGAACTCAATAAGTTCTTGATCCCATTTGAAATTTCATGTAGAGTGAGAGATAAGGATCTAGTTTCTTTCTTCTGCATGTTGATATCCAGTTTTCTAAGCTTCATTCATTAGAAAGCTCAATAAAAGCTTTATTTTTTTCCGGCATGAATTTTTTTTTAATCTCTCTAGGTAGTGCTGGCTGCTCTAGAGCTCCACATATAAATCACGCTAACAGATATGGTGTACTTGTCTCTGCCCATTTACTACCCCAGACACAACCAGTGCTGATATTATAGGCATGTGCCCACAGTTCAGCCTTAGGTGTATGGACTTATATCTGAATTCTTTACATTTTTTAGAATTTATTTACTTTTATATTTTATCTTCTTTGATGTTTGGCCTGCATGTATGTCTGTGTGAGGGTGCCAGATCCCCTGGAACCAGAATTATAGACATATGTGAACTTCCATGTGGGTGCTAGGAATTGAACCTGGGTCCTCTAGAAGAGCAGCTACTGCTCTTAAGCCCTATTATGTTTAGTTGATATGTGTATCTGTGGTGTGGTGTGGTGTGGTGTGGTGTGTATGTGTGTGTGTGTGTGTGTGTGTGTGTGTGTGTGTGTGTGTGTGTACTGATGTGCACACATCAGTACCTGGCTGTTTTTTTTATTATAGCTCTGTAGCAGAGCTTGAAATACGATATGGTAATGTCTACTGCAGTATTCTTTTTGTTCAGGATCATTTTGGCTGCCCTTAGTCTTTCGTATTTTCACATACATTTTGGGAGTCTTTCCTCTGTGTCTATGAACAATGACCCTGGCATTTTGAATGAGATTGAATTATATTTGTAGACTACTTTTGCAAGCAAAACTTTCTGAATAAAACTCTGATAGCATGAAAAATGAGACCAACAGCTGATAAATAGGATCTCACGAAATAAAAAAAAAAAAATCTTTTTACAGAAAATGAAACACATGTGACCTACAAAAGTTAAATTATGACCATATGTGTGTGTAAGTATATATATGTAGATCCATAATATGCTATGAGATTGAAAAAGTGATATAATCTTTCCCTATGAAGATACAGGCAGCTGGAGAGATGGCTCAGCAGTTAAGAGCCATACTGTTCTTACTCAAGCTTGCTTCCCAATTGAAAGGCCCACAATTGCTTGTAACTCCAGCTTCAAGGAAGAACTGACACTTCTGGCCTCTATGGGCACCTAGACTCTGCATTCCTGTGCACACAACCACCACACACATATAAGTAAATAAAATACATCTTTAAAAAGGGGGGATGTGAGGACCTGATGGGTTTAACTGCTGTATTCTCCCAAACCTTGAAAGGAAAGCTAAGAATATTCTTCAAATCTTCTACTAAGCAGAAAAGGAAAGAACACTATCAAACTCATTCCATGAGGCCAGCATTATTCTGATACAAATGTTCATTAAAGATACAAAGAAAAAAATACTATAGACCAATTTCCTTTTTAAACATACATTCAAAGTTTCTTAATAAAATTCTTGCTAGTCATGTTCAAAAACACATTAAGAAGATCATAGAGCATGACCCAGTTGGTTTCATTTCAGAGATACAAGATTGTTCCAGTATAAGTACATATCAACATAATAAAAAAAATCAATATTAAAGAAAGCCCAACCAACATTATATAAAATGGGCATAACTGAAAGCATTTCCTCTGAGATAAGGGACAAGACAAGAGTTCTCGCTCTTACCACAATTACTCAATATTGTGCTTGAATTTTTATCTAGAGCAATAAAATAAGACAAAGGGACACAAACAGGAAAGAAAGTTTGCATGCAACATGGTCCTGTGGTTAAAAGACCATAAAGACCCCAGCCGAAAGCTCTAAGTTCTGATTAGAGATAAGTGCTTTTAGCAAACTAGGTGGGTATACCAGTAAATGAACTTGTTGAGAGAAAAAGGGGAAAAGTCCACTCACATAATGGCTTTTTAAAATATATGAAACTAAATCTAACCAAATAGGTGAGGGACCTCTACAATAAAAACTTTAAGGCTTTTGAGAAGACACTAGAAGATGGGAAGTTGCCATGTTTGAAGATTGGCAGGATTAATACTATAAAAATGATTCCAAAAACTGCCTAAAAATTTAGGGCAATTTTCATCAACATTGCAAATATACTCATCACAGAACGGGGAAAGGCCATCCTAAAATTTACATGAAAGTCCCTAAATAGCCAAAGCAATCCTAAAAAGAAACAATGCTGAAGGCATTATAATACTTTATCTCAAACTACATCATAGAGCCACAGTAATAAAAACAGCATAACACTGGCACATAAACAGACATGTAGACCAGCAACAAGGAACACCCAGTAAAAATCTCACAAAGCTATAGCTAAGTCTTAAAGATAATATTTTATTGTTTGAGAATGTCATATAGTATTTTTATCATATTAATTTATTTCCTTCAACTCCTCTAATATCCTTTCTACTTACCTAGCTGAGTTTTCTCCTTTATGATTTTTCTCCATCAAGTTGTCTGTTCTCCCAAATGACTCCTAGGTGTGGCGTCAACCCACCAGGGGCCACATCATTACAGAAAGCTGACTCTTCCTCTTTCAGCAGCTATCAAATACCCTAAAAGCTTCTTAGCCAGTGGCAGGATTCCATACCCACCATCTCCCCTCCTGCTGTCTGGTTTTGGCTTGAGTAGGCTTCACGCTTGCTGTCATAACACCTATGAATTGGTATTTTTAAATGTCCTGTCATATCTGTAAAATTGTTTCCTTGATGTTCACCACCTCTGGTTTTTACAGTCTTTCTTTGCCCTCTTTTGAGAAGATCCCTGAGCCTTTGAGTGAGAGGTATAATGTGTACATCCTTTTAGAAATGAACATTCTGCCATCTCTTATTGTTGCACATTGACCTAGTCGAGAGTCTCTGAGTTAATCGTCAACTACTGCAGGGAGAAGTTATTCTCATGAGGGTTGAGAGATGCACTGATATGAGTATAGCAAGCATTCACTAGCCTGGTCTACAGACTGAGTTTTAGGATAACCAGGGCTACAAAGAGAAACCCTGTCTTGAACCCTCCCCCAAATCATTTTAATCATATATCCATTTTACCAGTATAATATTGAGTTCTCTTCTAAGGCTATCTAGCCACAGGTTCTTGGCTTCATTAAGAGTGTCTAGTATGGGTTTCTTTTCATGGAGTGGGCCTTGGATTTAATCAAGAAGTTATTGGTTATTCTAACATTTGTGCCACTATTGCACCAATGAGCATATTTTTTTTTCAGGCAAGTTATTGTTACAATTTTAGGGTTCACAACTGGGTGAGATTGATGATTACTTTTCTTCTCCAGTCAAATTCGTAACAATTTTCTTTTTTCTTTTCTTTTTTTTTTTTTAAAAAAACTTTATTTATTTATTTGCCTTTGGTGTTTTGCCTGGAACTGGAACTACAGACAGTTGTTAGCTGCCATGTGGGTGCTGGGAATCGAACCCGGGTCCTCTGGAAGAGCAGCCGGTGCTCTTAACCGCTGAGCCATCTCTCCAGCCCCCACAATTTTCTATACTATAAAAACCAGCCAGTAGGAAGAAACTTCCCCATGTTCTGTGAAACAAATATGTGTTGTATGTACCAATAACTGTATGTCAAATTCTGGATGGTATTCAAGAATATCGGTAATAATTTATAATGCTTGTGTAATCTATGGGAACTAACTGGCCAACAACTCAAAAAAATAAAGGTACTGAGGTTTTATTTGCTAGCATGAGTCATCAAGAGTGGTATTGTCACCCGGCAAAATGACAACTGCATTAAACTCTTTTTAAAATATGTATGTGCAGATACTTTAGAGAGCTTCTATTGCAGTAGGGTTCCATTTGACTTTTTCAGAAAGCTTCCAGTGATCCCTCCCTGCTGTGCCTTCCTTGACTGTGCTGTCCTGTTCTCCACCACACTTAATTCTTTCTATTCTGTTATTCCTCTTGAACCGTTTAAAATAAATGTGTTCGATTCCTCTACCTTGAAAGCGTCATTTCCTTCGGCCCCATACTAAATTCCTGACTTCCATGAGCATTCCAAATGATGCACACATATCTCAAAATTCAAGGCTACCCTCTAGAAATTAGAAAAAAAATGCAGCTTGTTCTTAGGTTTCTGGATGTTTTTAAAGCTTCATCCATTTACCTGTAAATTTTATTATTTTATTTTTTTAACCATATGGGTAATGTTCCATTGTATAAACATACGTTTTATTATGCATTCACTAATTGATGGAAATCTAGACTGTTTCCATTTCCTGCTTATTGTGAATAAAGCAGCAATGAAATGGATGAGCAAGTACCTTTCTGGTAAATATTAGTGTAATATCCACACAGTGGATTTTCCCTTTAATGAATATGAGTGTCCTTCCCTTTCTCTTCTGATTAGTTTCAGCCTATTATGTCAGATATTAGAATAACTACACCTGCTTTTTTCCTCCCTCGTTGTTAATCAAACACCATGACCAAGACACTCTTTATAAAAAAAAAAAAAAGTACTTAATATGGGACTTACTTAAAGTTTCAGAAGGTTAGTCCATGATTGTCATGGCAGGAAGCATAGAAGCATGCAAGCAGGCAATGATGATGGAAAAGGAGCTGAGAGTGGTACATTCTGATCTACAGGCAGCAGATGGAGACAGGAACACTGGGCTTTGTGTGGGCTTTTGAAATCTCAAAGTGCGTTCTCAACACATAGCCTCCTGCAGGGAGGGCTACATCTACTAGTCCTTTCCAAACAATTCACCAATTGGAGACAAAGCATGCAAATATATGAGCCTCTGGGGTTACTTTTGTTCAAACCACCACGCCTTGGAATATGTATTTTCCACCCTCTTACTCTAACATGATGTCTATTATTTATAGTGAGGTTTTTTTTTTTCTTTTTTAAGCAGCAAAAAAATGAATTCTGTTTCCTAAACCAGTCTGTTAATCTGTATCTTTTTATTGGGGGAATTAAGATCAGTAAGTAATTTATCAGTTTTTAGAGTTGTTATTGAGTATTCCTTATTCCTGCTATTTTGTGGTGGATGGTGGTGTTTCTTAGACGTCTTTTGTTTAGTTAATGTTTAGTTTTTTTAATTCTGGGATTATATATTCCTGGGTCCTCTTGGTTAAGTTTAATATTCTCTTTAGGCCCAAATTTTCCTCCTAATATCCTCTGTGAAGTTGGCTTTTTTAGACATAAGTTTCTTAAATCTATTTTGATTATGAATAGATTCTCTTTTAATTATGATATAATTTTATTGGCTGTAGTAGTCTGCTTTGGTATCTGTGGTCTTTCAAAACTTGTAAAACATCAGCTAAGGCCCTTCCAACTTCTAAAATATCCATTAAAATTCAGACGTCATTCTGATGTGTCTGCCTTTCTATGTGACTTGGTCTTTCTCTGTAGTCACTCTCAATGTTTTTTTCAAAAACTAAAAATAGAACTGCCATGTGACCTTGCTATATCAGTCCTGGGTATGTAACAAAAGGAGTCTAACTCAGCATAGAGAAAAAAATACCTATATATCCATGTTATTGAAGCAACATTCATGATAACTAAGAAATGGAAGCAGCCTCATGCCCATAGAAAAATAAATAGATAAATAAAGTGTAGTATACATATCCAAAGGTATTTTCTTCAATCATAAATAAAAATGAAATTATGAGATTTTCAGGAAAATAGAAGAAACTGGATCATGATGTTAAATGAAATAAGCCAAATTCAGACAATTACTGAAGATTTCCTCTCATATGTAGACACTATATTTGTGTGTTTGTGTAAATCATGAAAGTAGAAAGGGGAACATGAGACCATAAAGGTTTTGAGAAGATGGATGGCAATAAAGATAAAGTAATAGGATTCACAAGACATGAAAGTGGAGGGGATATCACTTCCCAGAGGGGGTATGGGTGGCAGCAATGAGGAAGGAATCAGGACAAAGTATAATATACATAGGATTGAAAATGCTGAAATGAGACTCATTACTTGGTATACTAGCTTACTTTTTAAGTTTAAAGAATAGATGAGGGTTTCCCATGACCCTGCAACCAACATCAAATACACACAGGGCCTGTCCTTTTAAAATATTATTTCATATTTTGCATTAATGCAAACAATCACAGAACTTCCTAAGAGCATAAGCAAGCAAACACACAAAAACCAGAGAGACCCAGAAAGGAAAGTGGTAACATGAAAAAAAAATCAATGAAGAGATATTTATTTTATATCAGAAGCAAAAGTTTTTGGAGTTTTCCCTTATAGCAGTATTGTAGAACATAATTTGGGGAAAAAGTCAGTTATAATAAAAGTAGGGAAAACCTTTCAGCTGTAGCAACTGAGAAGTTTTGATGATAATTGAGTTCAATACTGTTGGCTTTGTTTCTCTGAGAACATATTGTTAACACAGAACATAGATGATGAAATTATTGGTTATAACTCTCAATGAGCCAAATTATTAGCTGTGTTTCTGGAAGGTGAAAGTCCTTATAAATAAGAGAAAATTTCAGATGCATATTTTCAAAATAGAATTGCTGGCCACATGAGTTAAAGGATCATGAACTGTTATTTTACTGCTGAACTGTAGAATTTATCATTTTTGTCTTCATTGCCATTTATGGTTGTGAGCCTAGCCTTTAACGGCTGAGCCATCTCTCCAGCCCTTTCATTGCCATTTGAATTGATGAAGAGCACTCCACCCACGTTTTAATGTGTATCTGTGGACAAATGAGCCACATGTGATTTTGTGTGGTGGCTGGAAAGATAAGATGCATAGAGGCAACCAACCAGAGAGCATAGGATAAAATTTGTTTTCAATGGAAAAAGAACCCTTGTAGATTCCCTTAATGAGGGTTTCAATTCAAAATGAAAGGCAGCCAGGTCAGCAGGAGGTGAGACAGAGGGCAAGGAGTAAGGGAGGCATGGCTGTTGCACTCAGTCAATATTTCATCCTGAGTCATCAATGGTATTAGATGTGCGCTCTCTCTCTCTCTCTCTCTCTCTCTCTCTGTGTGTGTGTGTGTGTGTATGTGTGTGTGCTTGTGTATAAGGAGAAGGACATTAGACATGTCTATGCTAGCTTAAATTCAACTGGCAATATGTGTCTGGTAGAAGAAATTAGCCACCAAGAACAAAGAGGGAGAAAGGTATAAAACACCTCGTATCCACCTATTTAACAAGAGTTTTTGGATCCATGTTTGAGAATAGCACTGCCACTATGAGATACAGCAGACATCATTACTGGAAGCACCTAAATCCCATCCCAATTATTGAGATGCTAACACCATATGCATTTACTCACTTCAAATCAAGACATTACATTTCAGTTTCCTTGGAATCTCTGGGGCATCTATAGAAATTAATTGCCTCTTATATTTGGATCCTTTGGGTTTGTGATTGTGATTTTGGAAGGAGACACAACAGTGAGTCTCGATTTGCTGAAATGTATAGCTTCAGGGTTGTTTGTTTGTTCTTTGGCAAACTAATCCAGCTAGTGTCTGGGGGTTTGCTCTGATAAACTTATTATGCATTGTAGATATTGTAAGAAAATGCATTTAACATACCTATACTGTCTATTTTATCAATGAACTGTACTTCGGAAGGTCAGTTATTTTCTCATACTCAAGTAGACTGAATTGTCTAACATCTTGAGAGAATATTGTGTCATATATTGCAAGCCTGGGAAATATGGGCTATTGTTTTGTTTTCTGAATATTCCTTGGCATCACTATAAATTGGAAAAAACATTGGCCCACAAAGTTTTGATGACTTCCTGAGATCTACAAGACAAGCATAAGTGAGCCAGGCAGTGGTGACACACTGCTTTAATCCCAGCATTCAGGAGGCAGAGACAGGTGGATCTCTGAGTTTGAGCTCAGCCTGGTCTACAGAGTAAATTCCAGGTCAGCCAGGGCTACACAGAGAAACCTAGATTGAGATCCAAGAATTTATGGAAATGGAGACCTAACAGTCTTCCCATTTTTCTCTGAGCTCTTACAGTCTGTAGGAAAATTTTAACCTGAACTGTGATCTAGAGAACACTGTTACTGCCTTTTTCTTATGGGTCTCTCTCTAGTCCTGACTCAGAACTGATCATATACTGTCTCTTATCATCCATGACTTTAATATTTTATATACTAGGCATCTTGTATCTAATATGCATGTGTCCTGTATATGACATAATGGCACTCAAAGAAGTATCTTTTTGGACATTGTAGCTCTATTGGGGATTAAAGAAGAAAACTGGGTAGTTTATAGTGTAACAGTTACTGCCATGAGGTGAAGACCATAGAAACAGTCCTAGTAGAAGCTACAAAACAATCAATACCTATCTAGATTTATTACAACTGACCTTCAGGCCAATAATAGAACTATTGGGTGAATTTGAGCTCATGCATATATCTTAAACCGGGAAGGGATTCAAACAAGAAGACAAAATAAAATATCCCCCTTGACCTTGTTCATTATTCTTTCTAGTTGGTATTTCATGTTATTCTAAGTTAGGAGAAATAAACATTTAAATTTATTAGTATGAACTTAAGCATTCACATTTGTGCTGTGCTCTGACTCATAGACAGTAGAAGTCGAATTACTAAATTTGAATGTTGTGTCCCATCCCCTTTAATAAGTACCTCACACTAGCCAGAAAATATGATAGGATGCTTAGAAGAGACAAATGCCACCTCTCTGAACATCTATGTAGAGTGACATTGGGTCTGGAGAGCAAATGCAGACTTTCACAGGCTAAGACTTACCTACCATACAGGGAAGGTTCCATTTTGCACCCACTAACCAAAATGTTGAATTGTGCCTATGCTGGGAGTTGGATCTGGGGAAACCAAACCAGGCAGGTTCCATTCCCATGGGCCCATGCCCCAGCCAAACAGACAGGGGAACTCCAGGGATGCTTACGCCTCTATCTTATGGGTAGAATTGGCTCCTGGATTAGAAATAACATACCCTCTCTGAAGGTGAGCACAAATGCCACACACATGAATTGAAAATGTCTGTACCCTATATATCCTTATTCAAGGTCTCTTCCCTCTCCCAACACATCTGGTCATTTTTCTTCTCTGCAACTGCCCATCCCCTCCCTGGGCAGGGAGCAGACAGTCCTATGGTCCCACTGACCCAATAATGCTTAGATCAGTCTCCACTTCTGGCCAAATCCAGTTCTTTCCCCCCTCCCTCAAGAGTGAGACAGGTGTTCCTATAGTTGGACTGGGGTTTGAAGGGTCAGTCCAGGGTGTTTCTGATCCCAAGCTGAACACAAAGAAAATATATGTGTAGGAATCTTATTTGTATTTCTACCCTTGATAAGCCATGCTTATGATTCTTATCCTCTGTATAGTTATTGTTAACTCTTCTGCATTTTAAATTCTTTTTACTGGTTTTTTTTTTGATAAATACATAATAAAGAAGAAAAAAAAAAGAAAATGTCTGTACCTTTCTCTATTGTATGTGTCTAGGTGAGTCTAAGAATACCTGCTGAAAATGATTGAAATCTGGACCTGGTGGTTTATTATATCCCAGTACTAAGAGGCCAAGGAAGGGAGATCACCCATGGTTCAAGGTCAGCTTGGTTCACAGCTGTACCATGAATTCAAGGTTGTCCTGTGCTGTAGAACAATCTCTAACAAAACTAAAAAGTTCTAGGAGATTGGGAGTGTAGTTATGAGGTGTTGAAATCAATGTGAGTTATTATCCACCTCTTCCTCTTTCCCTCACTATAAATTACTTTTCTACTGTGGAAAAAGCATAAATGAGAACTCAAAAATTTCAAACTATGTATTGTTCTTGTCTATAGTAAAGTTTGGTTTGGTTCTGGTTGTTTTTGGGTGGGGGAGGATATAGGACAGGAGGGCATAGGAGGTTTTACTTGTCATTGGAAAAGAAACCTGAGAACTTCATTCTAGTTTGCCATACCATTCCGTCTTTCTAATTAATCTGTAAGTACATCTTCATTTCCGCTTATCCCCCTAGGGCAGAACATTAGGGTTAAGAGCATTCTCAGCTTATGTCCCGATCAATTGTCTGCCAAGCTGCTGTTTATGGCAAGACTCTTATTTCCCATCAGGTACTAGTCTTCTCCATTAGTCTAAGCACTAAATATCAGCTAAGGAAGCTGTTCTCAACCTTCCTAATGCTGCGACCTTTTAGTATAGTTCTTCATATTGTGGTGACCCCCCCCACCATAACATCATTTTCATTGCTACTTTATAACTGTAATTTTGCTACTGTTATGAGTCGTTATGTAAATATCTGATATGCAAGATATCTGATATGTGACCCACAAGTTGAGAAGCTCTGACCTAAAGAGATGATTTACCCAACAGCTTGGCTGCACCAGATGTAGGAACATTCAACAGTGAAGCAAGTATAAGAGAAAACAGAGTACAAAGGGAACTGACTAGAAATGACTGTCACTCCTGTGGGGAAGGGAGGAAGTCCAACAGAACCCCCATCCTCCTCCTGGCACCTTACTTGGTACTCTGAACCCAGGTGTGTGAGAAAGAAGCATGAAAGACAGCACTGCTCCACGTGAATTTGCTCTGCTCTGCTTTCCAGTGTAGGGCTGTGCACACCAGGTTAGGAAGGATGGTTCCTTAATTCTAGAATGAATCTCTTGAAACTCAAAGGCAGAAGGAGCCCTGCCCTCTGAGAATGCTGGTGGGGTCTCGGAGTAACTGGATCTAAGATGATTATCTTAGATCAGAAGTGTTTCTTCTGCTTTCTCCTTGCCCAGGCCCTCCCCAACCCCTCCGAGCAATAAACCCATTTCCAGGATCAACGCTGCTCTCTTGAGTCATTTTTTTTTTTTTTTTTTTTTTTTTTTTGGTCCACGTAGCTAACTAAGTGACTCAGAAGAGCTGAATAGCCCTCTTTCTCTGAGTGATCTCAAGCTGATTGTGTGAAAGGCTTCTTTCTGCCCCTACATTGAAGAGTCATTCTGGGTAGCTCTGGGGTTTCCCCCTCTTCTTGAATTCTAGTTATGAATGGTTGCCTGAAAGCAAGTCATTAAATACTCTCATGTACCGAGCTATGGGTGAGAAGTCCCAGAGGCATCAGCTGCTGCTCAGAGCTAGGAAACACACACACACACACACACACACACACACACACACACACAGACACACACACACACACACACACCCTCTACTCCCATGACCTTTTGCTTCAGTCATTCATAGCATCATGGTGCAGTGTTTCCATTGGTGCCTTTAGGAGTCAGAGAAGCAAAATTAGGGCCTTACAGATGCATGTGACATACTCAAATGCATATGATACATGCTCACCATTCAGTGTCACTAGAGTTGGGTTCATTAAACAATTTTTTAATTGATAGTTACACATATTTATTACATATAAGCAATAAATCTTGCTCTCATCCCCCTCCTTCTCCCATAGACATCATTCTGACCAAGTCTTCCTCCTAATCCTTTTGTGGTTTTAATGACAGCTTCAATTTCCTTTAGGGTTATAGGTCTGTTTAGGTAATTAATCTGCTCTTCATTTAATTTTGGTAAATGGTACCTGTCCAAAAAGCTGTCCATTTCTTCTAGGTTTTCCATTTTTGTGGAATATAGATTTTCAAAATATGATCTGATAATTCTCTGGATTTCCTGGGGGTCTGTTGTTATTTCCCCTTTTTCATTTCTGATTTCGTTGATTTGAACACTCTCGCTCTGCTTTTTGGTTAGTTTGGATAAGGGCTTATCTATCTTGTTAACTTTCTCAAAGAACCAACTCTTTGATTCATTGATTCTTTGTATTGTTCTTTTTATTTCAATTGTATTGATTTAAGCTCTAAGTTTGGTTATTTCCTGCCATCTACTCCTTCTAGGTGAGTTTGCTTCTAATTGTTCTATGGCTTTCAGCTGAGCTGTTAGGTTTCTACTGTGGGATTTCTCTAGGTTTTTCATATAGGCATCTAGTGCTATGAAATTTCCTCCTAAGAGTGCTTTCATTGTGTTCCACAAGTTTGGGTACATTGTGGATTCATTTTCATTAAATTCTGGAAAGACTTTGATTTCTTTCTTAATTTCTTCCTTGACCCAGAGGTGGTTCAACTGAGTGATGGTTAGTTTCCATGAGTTGACAGACTTTCTTTGATTTTTGATGTTGTTGAACTCTAACTTTAGGTCCTGGTGGTCTGATATGATACAAAGAATTATTTCCATTTTTTTGTAACTATTGATATTTGCTTTATGACCAATTATGTGGTTAATTTTAGAGAAATTTCCATGAGGTGCTGAGAAATATATATATTCCTTTGCATTTGGGTGGAAACTTATGTAAATATCTAATAAATCTATTTGCATCATAACATCTGTTAGACTCCTTATTTCTCTGTTTGGTCTCTGTCTGGTTGACCTATCCAGGGTTGAAAGTGGAGTATTGAAGTCTCCCACTATTAGGGTGTAAGAATTGATGTGGGATTTGAATTTTAGCAATGTTTCTTTTACATAGGTAGGTGCCCTTATATTAGGGGCATAAATATTCAGGATTGAGATCTCTTGACCAATTTGTTCTGCTATGAATAAGTAATGTCCATCTTGGTCGCTTTTAATTGATTTTAGTTTAATGTCTACTTTGTTAGATATTAGGATGGCAACCCCAGCTTGTTTCTTAGGGCCATTTGATTGGAAAATCTTTTCCCAACCCTTTGCTCTGAGCCTGTGTTTGTCTTTGTGGTTGAGGTGTGTTTATTGTATGTAGCAGAAGGATGGCTTCTGTTTTTGTATCCATCTTTTTAGTGTGTGTGTTTTCTAGGTGAGTTGAGTCCATTGATACTAAGGGATATTAGTGACCATTGATTGATGTTTCCTGCTATTTTTGGTCGTAGGTTGTGTGTATTTCCTTTCTCTGGGCTTTTCTTCTGTGGGATTATTGATTGTTTGTGGTTTCATGGGTGTATCTGGGATTCTTAGTTTGGAGTTTTCCCTCTAATGCTTTCTGGAGTGCCAGATTGATAGATACGTATTGTTTTAGTCTGACTTTGTCATGAAATATCTTGTTTACTCCATCTATGGTGATTGATAATTTTATTGTGTATAGTAGTCTAGGTTGGCAGCCATGCTCTTTGCAGCTCTTAAAATTTTTTCTTTTGTTCTGTATGTTTTGTGGCTTGATTATTATGTGGCTAGTGGCCTTTTTTGGGGGGAGGGTCATATCTATTTGTTGTTCTGTAATCTTCTTGTGTCTTTATAGGCATTTCTTTAAGTTAGGAAAGTTTTCTTCTTTGATTTTATTGAATACATTATCTGTGCCTTTGAACTGGTATTCTTCTCCTTCTTCTATTCCTATTATTCTCAAGTTAGGTCTTTTCATGGTGTCCCAGATTTCCTGAACATTTTTTGTTATGGCTTTTTTGGTTTTAGTATTTTTTTTTGACTGATGTATCTATTTCCACTACTCAGTCCTCCATTCCAGAGATTCTCTCTTCCATCTCTTGGATTTTGTTGGTTATGCTTATATTTGTAGTTCCAGCTCTTTCTTCAGATGTTCTGTTTCCACCTTTTCCTCATTTTGTGCCTTTTTTATTGCTTCTATTTCAGTTTTTAGTTCCTGGAATGTTTCTTTCATTTTTGGCTTATCTTTTTGGGGTTTTCTTTCAAGATTTGCTCATCTCTTCCAATTTTTAGTTTGTATTTTCTTCTATTTCTTTAAGGGAATTTTTTATATCTTTTAAAGGCTTCAATAATCTTTATAAAGGCGTTTTTAGTGTTGTTTTCTTCTGTTTCCTCTTCATTGTTCTGTTCAGGTCTTGTAGTTGTAGAACCACCAGTTTCTTCTGGTGTTGCCTTGTTGTTCTTTATATTGTTATATGTATTTTTGCACTGGTGTCTGCCCATGGCTTCAGTGGATCATGATTAGTCAGCTCCTTCTCAGTTGTGGCAAGAGGACTTGTGTGTCTCTTGTCTCCCCTGAGCAAGGGGTCTGCTCGATCTCTGACTCTGCTCTGGACAGGGGTCTGAATTTCAATTCCTCAGTCCTTCTCTGATGGCACAGTTTGCCCTGGAGGTGGGGCCGGGCTGTGCAAGGTCCCCTCTTTTAGGTGTGGCTGGAGGAGCCTCTCACAGTCAAACCCTAGTTTCTGTCTGCTAGGGAGAGCTGAGATCAGACTCTAGGTATTGACCCTGGTCCCAGAGAGGGATTCTCCAGATGGGTGGTCTAGGTGCTGGAATCTGCTCATATCTTCTTGGGGGTTTGAATTTTGATAATATCATTCTGAGTAAGGTATTGCTAGCCCATAAAAATAGGCACAGGATGTATTTACTCATAAGTGGACTTTAGGCAAAAGGCAAAGAATACCCAAGTTGCAAACATTTACCCCTGAACAGCTTGGGATCAGAAGGAACTTAAGGAAGACATCCAGGATTCTCCTAGGAAAAGAAAATGGAGACGATTTCATTAGCAAATTGGTACCAAACAGGTAGCAACCAAGGAGAGGTGGGAACAAATCATGAGAGAAGGAGATGGTTGAGTGAGAGGAGCAACAAAGAGGGAGAAAAAAAGAGATGGAGATCTTGATAGAGGAAGCCAATGCAGGGTTGAAAAGAGACTGGGAACTAGGGAAACCCCCAAGAACCCACAGGATGCCCCTGGATAGGTCCCCAACCAATAATGGGGTGCCTAAACAGGTCTTCCCCTCTAATCAAATGAATAACCACCCTAAGTGTCATTATAGAACCATACCCAACAATGAATGGAGAACCATAGGACAAAGAGCTAGGTCTGCCAAGGATAGGCATCTGTTGATTAGCATGGACAGTATGTACAGGCTCAAGGAGTAGGATCAGACTGTGTTCCTGTAAATGGGCTGGCACCTTGGAGCCCATTCCCTGCAAATGAGTGCCTAACCCAGCCTTGATATTGAGATGAGAAAATCAGACTTGCCTTGAGTGGATGCGCCATGCTGAGCTGACCCACCCTGGCACTTCCTACCCATTTTGGGGAGAGGATGTGGTGATGGGGTAAGGGGAGGCTGAAGGCAGACTGGCAGGGATTGAGAATAAGAAAGGATGGGTGAGCAGGGAGATACATGGAAAAAAGAATCTTTTAAAAAAATAAATAAAAATCTTGAAAAAAGGGAGAATTGGACAGCTGATGCCTGGGCTGTAGCTCAGGGTAGAGCTTGTGCTTAATGTGTGGGAGATGTTGGGTTTCATCCTTAGACAAAGAAAAAAAAAAAACTAGATGAACAGAAACTCACCTTTCTAGTGGGGCAACCAGAAGCTTCTCTCTTCAAAAAAAAAAAAAAAAAAAAAGAAAGTCCTGACTCCCTTAGTTTCTGCCAGACTTTGAAGTCATTAGTGCTTTGATTATCAGAAAATTATTTAAATTCTATACCATCGTTTTCTCAACTATAAATTGGAAATAATAATAATTCTCTTTATGACAGGGAAAATTGAGAAGGTTAACACACACATATACAGAAATACTTGGATCAGTTTTGGTCCACAGTAAAATCTCTATAAACTATAGTGCTTAGTAACATCTTGACAAGGTCTCTTTTTTGAGACATTGCTGAAATGCAGATCACCAGGTACTACTCCAGCCTACCTGGGAGATGAAAGCATAGCTTTTGAAAAATCCTATGCCTTGAACAGATCAGCACTGGCTATCATGAAAATAGCCATTTTGAATTGCCTGAGTACTGCTCCACTGTAGTGTTCTATAGTTGTAGTTGCCCCTGAAAAGGAAGTTTGTAAGGATGTCATTCTTCTTTGTAGGCCCACTAGTGCTCTATTGCAAAGTGAGTGAAACTATAGATGCTTGATGACGCTGGCATTGAAAGTCATCCCTTTGGATCCTTACTAAGAAAATGCCACTAGAAAGGGCCTTGCTTTCTAGTCTGGTCTAACTTCAAATTTATGATCTTTCTGCCCCTACCCTTAGAGTGCTGGGGGAACAGGTGTGTGCCAGCACATCTGGTTCTGAAAATGCTACTTTGGTTGGCTACTCAGAGTTGGTTTCTTTTAGCATGATAGAAATTCATTTCAGACATAAATAGTTCTAGTATCTCATTGTTTTCCATGATCCAAGAGTGCTAGTATGCACGAGGATTTTCTTGTTTAAACTATTTCCATTTACTGGTGGCATGTGATTATTCCTTAAGAGATAGAGATAAACATGTACTCACTCAATACAGGGCACCAATGACAGACTACCAGCACAATGATTCCGCCATGCCAGGGATGTGCCAGCCTCTGCCTCCCCAGTGCTGGGATGGAGGTCATGCCATGCCTGGAAAGTTAAATGTTTTTTAGTCGTTTGTTAGTCTGTTAATGTTATGCATTATCTTGGCTGACTTTTTAAAGGTTGATCATCCTTATGTTCCACAATTAAATCACACTTATTGATGGTGAATAACTGTTTTTTGTTGTCAGGGCAATGTTGGTCAGGGAGTGAGTTATAATACATGCTCTATTAAGTTTATTTTGAAGAATGTGAGATAAGTTGATACTAATTCTTCCAATGTTTTGTAGAATCCATCTGTGAAGCCATCTGATAAAAGATGTTTTTACTTGGAGAAATTTTTGACACTGACTCAATCTCCCTGACCCAATCTAGGTAGTTTCATGTGTCCGGGAATTTATCTATTTTGTTGAAGTGCATTCGTTTAATGATAACTTTATTAGTTTTTAAAATAACCTTCTAGAAGAAGACTTTGATTCATAGAAAATTTTAGCAGATGAGAATGGAACTTCCTATGTGTGGTCTGCCCTCAGCCACATATACATAGCCTTCCCTATTACCAATAGCCCTCTGCCATTGCTATCTGCTCAGGAGAACACACCTGCACCATCATGCTGATTTACAGCCCCAGTTATGCTGGCAGAAGTGGATGTGAGCTCTCATTGGGAAAAACTTTTGCCTTTTTGTTTTTTATTACTATTGTCTTAAGAGATTTCACCCCCTTTTTCCCCCATCAAAGTGTTTCTTTGTGTTTAGTAGACTGATTTTTGTCATGATGAACTTTCATTCTCTTCTCATTTCCTTGTGTATTTATTTTAATTAATTTTTACATTTATTTCTTTATTGCTGTGTTTGTGTTATGTGTGCACCCCACAGCACACTTATAGAAGTCAATTCTCTCCTACCATGTGGATTCTCAGGCTCAAACTCAGGTTTGTTGGTGTCTCACCACTCCTTTTGTGACTGTCTTATAGTTTCTTTGTGATTATTATGGAAATTACAGATAGCATCTGTCTTAGTTACTGTTCTACTGCTATGAAAGAGACACTATGACCACAGCAGCTCTTATAAAGGAAAGTCAATGAGTTCTAGGTCATTTCCTACTTTCTCTTCTATCAGGTTGAGTATGTCTGGTTTTGTGTTCAGGTCTTTGACCCATTTGGAGTTAAGCTTTGTAAAAGGTGATAAATGTGGATCTATTTAGGTTCTTCTACATGCAGCCATCTAGTTTCACCTACATCATTTGTTGAAGATGCTGTCTTTTTCCCATCATTTTTATTTTTTTCTCTTTTTTTATTTAAAAACATTTTTTCCATATCTGAGACTGTTTCTCCCCCCTTCCCTCCTCCCAGTCCCTCCCAGTCCTCCCTCGGTCTCCCCCCTCACCATTCTCCCATCAATTCTCCAAGGAGGGCAAGGAGTCCCAAGGTGGATCAGTTCAGTCTGGCATGTCCAGTAGAGGTAGGTCGGAGTCCCTCATTCCAGTATTAAGGCTGAGTTAGATGTTCCTCTATAGGGAATGGGCTCTGAGATGTCAATTCATGTGCCAGGAATAAATTCTGATCCTACTGCAAAAGGCTCCACAAACTACCCATGCCTTTTGACAATCATCTACCTTTGGAGAGTTTAGTTCATTTCCATGAAGATTCCTCACTGGTGGGAGTGTAAACTTGTACAGCCACTTTGGAAATCAGTATGGTGGTTCCTCAGAAAACTGGGAATCAATCTTCCCAATAATCCATCAATACCACTATTAGGCATATACGCAAAGATGCATATTCTTACCCCAAGGGCATTAGCTTAACTTTGTTCATAGCAACATTATTCATAATAGCCAGAACCTGTAAGCAACCTAGATGCTCCTCAACTGAAAAATGGATTAAAACATTATGGTACGTTTACATAATTGAGTACTACTTACCAGAAAAAAAAGAAGACATCCTAAAATTTGCAGGCAAATGATGAATTTAGAGAGTATCATTCTGAGTGAGGTAACACAGGCCCAAAAAGACATGGTATATACTCACTCATAAGTGGATTTTAGACATAAAGCAAAGAATATCCAGGCTGTAAACCACAACACCCAAATAGGTATTTCTGGCTTCTTTAATGAAAATCAGGTATTGATATGTGTTTGGATTTATGTCTGGATCTTTAATTTGATTCCATTTGTTTATCGTGTCTGTTTTGGCCAATATTATAGTGTTTTTATTGCTGTAACTCTATAGAACAACTTGAAATCAGGTGTGGTTATACCTACTGCAGCTCTTTTATTATTCAGGATTGTTTTTAGCTAACCTGAGTTTTAATGTTTTTATTTAATGAAGTTCAAAATTCTCATTTCAGAATAAAGAAATGGCTTTTAGCTCTAAAAAAAGTAATTTCAAGATCTCTGAAGAATTTTATTGGAATTTTGATGGAGATTACATTAAATTTGTGGATTGCTTTTTGTAGAATGACCACTTTACTAAATTAACCCTACCAATCTATGAGCATAGGAGAACTTTCCAACTTTTGATATTTTCAGTTTATTTCTTCAGTGTCTTAAAATTTTTGTTATATAAGTCTTTTGCTGGTCTGACTAGAGATACCTCAAGATATTTTATATTATGTGAGGCTATTGTGAAAGATATTGCCTCCCTGATTCTGTTTGTCTGTTTCTAATTTGTATATAGAAAGGCTACTGATTTTTGGCAGTTAAATTTGCATCTTGCTTTTTTGTTGAAAGAGTTTGTGAGCTCTCAGAGTTTTGAGATGGAAATATTTTATTTCAGAATCTAACCTTTTATTTGCTTTTAAAATTATATTACAATTGATAGAAATATACTAATTAAAAATAAGTGTATATGTATCTGTAACTATTCTAAGCTAGAATATTCCAAATTATAAAAAATTACCATGTCTTTGGCATATCTTGTATCTTTAATTGTGTGTGTTCATTTTACTCAGATATTAATAATTTTCTAAAATCTCCCAATGCACATTCTTCAAATAAAATGTTTAAAAAGTTTTAGTTTTTCCCAAATTGATTTTCCACATGTGATAACCAATCCTCAATGTTGAATTGGCCATGCTCCAAATTATAAACTATAATAATAACTTACAAGTTGCAACAACAAAAAATTATACCTACTTGTTAACACATCTCTAGTGTAACAAAAATACCTTTAGTTGATTTATAAGTAACCATTAACTGAAAGATATATATGTATATATATAATGTATGTATGTATACTTATTTTTTAAAAATACATTTTGATCATGTTCTTTCTTTTCCCCAAATTCCATCCATACCTCTCACACATTTCTAGAAATCCAACTTCAGGTTCCTTCTTTCTATCTTCCTCTGCCCCATCCAATTCTCCGCTGCTCTCTTTAAACACACACACACACACACACACATACACACACACACACACACACACACACACACACACAGAGAGAGAGAGAGAGAGAGAGAGAGAGAGAGAGAGAGAGAAAGACTAATCAGGAACATCAATAAGAAGAATATGAAAAAAGACAGAGAAAAACAGATGAACAAAACTAAATAGTTGTTAAAAAAAGATAAAGAAAAATCATTAAGACCAAAATAATAAATTAAAGCAAAAAGTATGCCCCCCACATTCACCCCCCACACAAATACATGAGCCTATATTTTTGGCTGAATATTTTTATACATGATGCCTTCCTTGGTACGTTGTTGATGTACTTTGTGATCACTGCTTTTTTTTTTTTTTTTTTTTTGACTTCTGAGACAGTATCACTTGCAAATACCTTCTTGTTTAGAGATGAGACTTTGTTATACTTTTCATTCCCCTGCTGAGATTTTTGTCTGGTTTATAACTTTTTTTAAGCTTATTTTGTTTATTTATTTATTTATATGAATTTTTAAAGTCACTTATGTTTACTATGTATTGTCTGCAAATAAAGATACTTTGACTTTTTCCTTCTTAATTTGTACCCCTAGGTAAGATTTAAAGTACTACATTGAATAGGTAAGGAAAAAGTGGACAATCTTGTTCCAGATTTTAGTAGAATTGCTTTGCATTTCTCCCCATTGAAGTTGATATTGACTATGGATTTGCTGAAAATTGTCTTCGTTGTGTTAAGATATGGCCCTTGTATTCCTAATCTGTCTAGAACTTTTATCATGAAGGGATGTTGAATTTTGTTTATGGATTTGGTTTGCAAGTATTTTATTGAGAATCTTTGCCCTTAAGTTTATAAGAGAAATTTCTCTGTAATTCTTTGTTTTTGTTTGTTTTTTTTTTGTTGTTTTTTGGTTTTTTTTTTGGTTGGGTTTTTATGTGGTTTGGGTATCAGGGTAATTGTGGCCTTATTAAATGAATTGGGCAGTGTTTCTTCTGTTTCTAGTTTGTGAAATAATTTGAGGAGTATTGGTGTTAACTCTTCTTTGAATCCAGTAGATCTTTTTGCTAAAACCATCTGCCCCTGAGGGTTTTTGTTTGTTTTGTTTTGTTTTGGTTGCTTTCATTTCACTAGGCCTATGTGATTTGATGATCTGGTCCTAATTTTACTTTGATAAATTATATGAATGGAGAAAATTATCTGTTTCTTTTAGATTTCCCAATTTGATGGAGTGCAGGTTTTTAAAGCATGTCCTTTCAATTCTCTGGATTTTCTCAGCATCTGTTATATATGCCCCCTTCTGTCTGTAATTTTGTTAATATATAGTTTCCCTATTTGCCTTTTAGCTAATTTGGATAAGAGTTTATCAATACTGGTTTTCAAAGAATCAACTCTTTGCTTCATTGATTCTTTTTATTTTTATTTTTTGCTGTTCCTATTTCTTGACTTCAGCCCTGAGATCGATCCTTTCATAGCATCTACTCATCTGGGGTGTGATTTCTTCTTTTTGTTCTAGAGTTTTTATGTGTGCTGTTATGTTACTAGTGTGAAAGCTCTTTTTTTTTTTTTTTTTTAATGTGGGCACTTAGTACTCTGAATTTTCTTCTTAGAACCACCTCCATTGTGTCCTATAGGTTTGAGTATTCTGTTTAGTCATTTTATTCATTTCTAAAAAGTCTTTGATTTCTTTCTTATTTCTATCTTGACTCATTTTTCATTCAGTAGTGAATTTTTCAGTTTCCATGAGTTCGTAAGCGTTTGTTGTTTCTGTTGTTGACATACAGCTTTAATCCATAGTAGTGTGATAAGATGCAGGGATTAATTTCAATATTCTTGTATTTGTTGAGACTTGCTTTTTGTTTGAGTAGGTGGTGAGTTTTAAAGAAATTTCCATCATGAGATATAGAGAAGAAGGTATATTATTTTGTGTTTGGGTGAAATGTTATTTCCTGTGGTTTTGTAGGTATAGTTAATCTTCGAGTACGTTCTGTAGGATTGAATTTGTAGATAGATAATTGTTCAAGTTTGACTTTACCATGAAATATCTTTTTTTTCCATTTATAGTGATTGAAATTCTTGTTGGGTATAGTAGTCTGGGCTGACATCTATATTCTTTTAGAGTCTGCAGAACATTTGTCCAGACTCTTCTGGCTTTTAGAGTCTTGACTGAGAAGTTGGGTGTAATTCTAATAGGTCTGCCTTTATATCTTACTTGGCCATTTTTCCCCTTGAAGCTTTTAATATAGTCTCTCACTATTAGTATGCGAGGGTCAGTATGTGACTTAAGCTCTAATAGAGTTTCTTTTATGTACTTTGTTGCCTTGTGTTTGGGGCATAGATGTTAAGAATTACATCCTCTTGGAGGATATTTCCTTTGAGTATGTAATGTCCTTCTGTATTTAGTTTTGGTTTGGATTCTATTTTGTCAGATGTTATATATTAAAATCTCTACACCAGCTTGCTTCTTAGGTTCACTTGTTTAGACTATCTTTTCCCTATTCTTTTCCTCTGAGGTGAAGTCTATTCTCAATATTTTGTGGTTTTGTATCTCTCTAATGGCTAATAATGCTGAGCATCTATCCACATACTTATTAATCATAGTTGTATTTTTTCTTGGAATCCTCTGCTCATTTTTAATTGGGATGATTATTGAATAAGAGGATTGTTTTAAACTCTGGATAAGATGGCTGATATCTGCTCTGTGTGTGAGTTTATGGGATTGATGCTGACATTTTTTGGAGGATATATTCATGCTGTCTTGTTCATTTATAGAAATTATGAATTTCTGTTGAAATTTGTGTGAATAAAAAAATAGTTATTTCTCAGGTTTGACAAATTGGGTCTGGGTCAGAGGATTTTTTCTTCTGGGTCTATGTATGAGTTTTAAAAATATATTTTATTAATTATTAGAGAATTTCATTCATGTATACAAAGTATTTTTATTACATTCATCTACACTTCCCCACTTTTTCTTGGATGCCCTATTGCCACTACTTTCTAATTTTATTCTATTATTGTTTTTTTATAATGCATTGAGTCCAAATTGTGCTGTTCATATGACTATGGGTATAGGGTCAGCCATAGGGTCATGGCCAACCTCCCAGGGATATCACCATTAAGGAAAATTGATTATCTCCCTGTGTGGCTATTGTTGCTGATAGGCTGTGGGTAGAGGCTTATGATCCCTTTTACCTCCATGCTGGAATGCTGACTGGCTTGCTCTATCACAAGTCTTATGTAGGCAACCGTAGCTGCCATGAGTTGATGATTGGACTTTTCTAACTCAAAACATGACTTCTCTCTTGTTCACTCCCCTGCCTCATGCAGTAGACTACTTCCTAGAACATGATGGGCTTTCAGGATATGGCTGTGAAATGAATAACTAGGAGGAGGCTGTTGCCTATAACATGAGGTAAAAGTGAGGACTTCACTGTCCTAAAACTTGTGAAACACACTAAGCATGAGTAAAGGAAGCCAGTCATAATTACAGGTCTGTGAGTTTTTATGAAGTAAATTTACCTGTGTAACCAGCTTTTATAAGCTGATGCAAGATTTTCAGGACTCTGGGAGCAGATTTTTCCCCATTTCATGTTCTCTCTCACTCACTGCTCACCACTAAACCTCATCCTTCCCCCTAAGGATGCCCAGCCAATGCCATGACTTCCCAGTCTCTGGCTTTGTCCACTTTAAATTTCCCATGAGTGAAATAATACAATATTTTCCTCTTGTTTGTCTTTTCTGTTCACTATTTGTGAGAAACATTCTTGAACAAAGTTTTAAAATTAAAAAAAGAAAATTATCCTGACATGAATGCCCCACATTTTAGAACTGTAACCTTCAAGGTGCATTGTTTGTTAAGCTCACGGTGACAGCCACATCCTGAGACCAGAGAAGGTGTTAGTTACTACATCCTCTCACCAGCTTCTTGAGGAGAAGATGCCATTGTTTCCATTTTATTTATAAACCAAGAGTAGTACCTTGCTAATAAATCACAAGTTTGAATTAATACAAAGCTCACTTGAACCCACATTCCTCTAGGACTCCTTTAAACTCTGCTGAGTGGCTGTGTGTGGAGGTGATGTACTGAATGGATTTGTCCTGTGATGGCAGGATGAGGTTTCCAGGGCCTCTCTTCTGTCTACACTGTGTATATGAAGGTATCTCTAGACCCATCACCCACCTCTGATTCGAGGCTTCTGAGCCCAGGAGAAGAGGACTTGGCCTGGCCTCTCCACCACAGATGTGGTTCTCAGGGTAAACTCAGGAAGGACTGACTCCAGCCATGTCCTGTTTTGTTCTGTGAGCTCTGACTGTCATAGGGCACAGGCCCACTTGGAGTCAGCCTCACACCAGCTGTTCTCAATTTCTTCACTGGAGGTGATGACCTTGCTTTGAATCACCCCCAGTTGAGAATGGATTCCTCTGGCAGACTGTGAGTTCAGTCTCTGGAACTTTTCTCCAGAGGAGAAACTCCCAGCCTTGGATTTAGTGTTCCTGGCTGTTCTTCACACACCATTTAAAGAAAAGAGGGGTTTTTATTTATGCAGCTTTCTTGGACCAACTTTTGGACTTCTTCAATTTTGTGGGCCTTACATACTCAAGGCTTGCATTGATTTACTTTTCCCTTCCAGTTTTCACAAGAGTTATGAGTCAGGACAGAGGCCGAGGCTTGGCACCAGGAAACACTGTTCTCCTGTTGTTCCACAACACTGTGTAGCTTTCTCTTCCTCTGAATTCTCTCTCTTTTCGCCTTTCCTGCTCCTGTTCTCTGAGAATGATTTTGGCATGTTTTAGTAAAAATTTAGCCTCTGGCTATTTGGAAGAGGCAAGCTCCTTCTGTCCTGGGCTTCTTTACAGGCCATTTGTACTTCTTGCTGGTGGGGTCCTCACAACCAGCCTTAGGGGAACAGGCTACTGGCAGGAGATGAGGTTGTATCACAAAGTGTACATAGCCAGGTGTGGATCACAGGCCTGTAATTCCAGCTGTGTAGAAGGCTGTGTCTGAAGAATTGTGAGCCTAACTTGGGCTATAAAGTGAGATCAATACTAGCCTGAATAACTTAGCAACTTAGAACCTGGGTGGAATGAGACACTGATGCAATGATTTATTAGGGAAGGAAATCAAATAAGATACACTCACAAACACAAAACCAAAAAAACTGCTGCTGCTGATGCAGTCATCATTGTCCCGCTGTTCTGCCCATGGGTGGTGGGAACCAACTGAAAACGATGCTCCTCCAAAGCTTGCTCCTACTCTGACCACCCATGAGAGAGCTTGACCCCTCTCCTCAGTTCTTATGGAGTCATATTTACAGAAAAAAAAAAAACACATCCATAGGGCTAGTTACCCCAATACCATTGGCTGAATGGATTGAATTCTCACACTTCCACCTTTTTTGTTCTTTTAAGGAGATTCTAATCCTAACATAAAGCTATATACAATAAAGAACAATTATCAAGTATTGTCCAGAAGAAAGAAAAGGTGATAACATAAACAAAAAGGAACTACAACCAACAGGAACAACATTAAGAAACACATTCTAAATGTTCACACCATAAGAAATTGGCAAATTAAAGGGATTACTCCAATAGCTGTCCTTTCCTTAAGAGTCTAAGTCTGACTTAATATGCCCTGAGCTAAGATTTGAGGAAATTGTAACTGTAACTATCTAGTCTTCAACACCATCAAAGACCTGAGAAGGAAAGTAATATTGCCTGAATAAGAAAGAAGTACAAACAAGAAACTTTAAAAAAAATGCAAGATATGACAGAAACAGCTGGATACCTGGACAGTCAACCAATGCTTCTCTGCAACATTGGGACATCCAACTTTGGCTATAGGCCTAGAATACATGACAGGCTATTTTCTTTTCTTTTTTTTTATTATTATGAATAAAGAAGCCACATTTTCTATCCTTGTATATCCTTATTCAAGGTCCCTTTCCCCTCCCACGACATCAGATCATTCTCTCTTCTCCACATCTCTCCATCCCCACCATGGGCAGGCAGTCCCAAGGTCCCAAGGTCCTAATATTGCTTAGTTCAGCCTCCACTCCTGACAAATCCAGTTTTCTCCCCCCAATATCAAGACTGAGTTAGGTGTTCCTCTAGGGGGAGTGGGATCCAAAGCTGATAGGCTATTTTCAAAAGCAGAAAAAAATTGAAGTACTGTCCTATCCTCTCTTGGCAAGGTTCAAGAGTGATTTTTCTTTGTGTCTTACTTGTCCAGATTGGACAGCATGCTTACTGTCATTGGTCAAGAAAAGGTCAGTTCTTAGTAAAATAGGCCAGTTTTGTGAAGAAGAAAACAAAGTTCATATGAAGTGTCTTCAATGCCCAACATCCTCTCAGGGAAAGATTGGTGCTGCCAGGAACAGCCATGTCTCAGGTCAAAAGAATTCTAAGTTATTAAAATATTTGAATGCCATATTCTCTAGGTCTTAGAAGTGTTTGAAAATTACCTATCCATGTGAAATATATATATATGTATGTATGTAACTTAACTAACATGACTATAAATTAGGCAAACATGGGTGACTATTAACCTGTAATTCTTATCAACCTATATAGCTTAAAGACTAAGGCTTCACATTATAAAAATAAATAATCTGTAAACAGATGTATAGTATAAGGACAATGACCTCAAAATTGTGACAATATACAAAAATCTTAATCAGAGGTAGAAATGTATAGTGCAATATGACAAAAATATTCTTAATTGCATCAATATTCAAAATATTCCAAACTGAAGTAGAAACATATATACAGTATGACAAAAATAATTTTACATTTGTATCAATATACAAAAATATTTTAAACAGAAGTAGAAACATATATACAATATACAAAATAATTTAAATTTGTATCAATATACAAATTATCCTAAACAGGAAAAAATAACTTTACATTTGTATCAATATAAAAGAATCTATACCAATGCAAATTATCTAAACCTTGTAGTTGCTTTTTTAGTTTAGAGTAGATATAATAATCTACCTTATTATCCTATCTATTTCCCCTTTTTCTATTCCAAATGAGATTCCTGAGTCTAATCTTTATTGTTCCACCCCTAACCTATAACAAGTTATAACCAACCCCTTACAAATGGCTATTATTCCTAACCCTGAGAGAAACCATTAACGTTCTGTGAGAGAGGGCATCATTTTCTTAGAACAACATTCTGCTGTCTGGGCAGTGGCAGTGTTTCTATGGGATAAAGACAGTGAGTGGTTAAGTCTCATGAGGACTTTAGATTCACAAAAGCAGAACATATTTTTGCATACAGAGTGGAGGGTCTTTTAAGTATAGGACCATAGTCTTCATCAGTAGAATAATTTTCTTCTTTCTATTCTCTCATGGTTTTCTTTCCTTGCCTTATTGCTTTACGACTGAGATATACATTAAGTAAGAATGGGAAAAGTGCTCACCTTTACCTTATTTCTAACTTTAAAGTTAATGCTTTTAGGTTTGTATTTTTTAGTATAATACTGGCTATAATTTATATATATATACACACACATATATATATATATATATATCTTTTGTTTAGGTGCATTCTGTTCCTGGTTTCTTTAGTTTTTAATCATAAAGAGATGTTAACCTTTGTGATAGGCTTTTTCTACATCTATTGAGATGATCCTGTGACTTTTGTGCTCTATTACTCATATTGTTTTACATGTGTTAAAGCATCTTTGCATCCCTGGAATAAAACCAGTTTGGCCATGTTGTACTATCTTTTAAATGTGTTGTTTATTTTAGATTGTTATTGTAAGGATGCTTTTGAAATAATTTGCACCTATACTTACCAAGGGATCGGTCCATAGTCTACTTCGTTGTTCCCTTACCTGGTTTTGTGGTCTAAATGACATTGATTTCAAAGAATGTCTTCAGTAGTGTTCTTTTATTTTTTTTTTTCTTCTATAATTTGAGAAGCATTGGTATTAGTTTTTCTGTGAAGATCTGTAGAAGTCCCTAGTGAATCTGTCTAGACCTGGATGTCTCCTTGTGGGGAGCCCCTCACTGCTCCTTGCTTATTACCCATCTGATTCTGGGCTTATCCCCTTGGTCTCACTTTGCTTAAATCATCTCTGTCTAGAAATGTGTCTATTCTCCTCTATTTTCCAGTTTATTGGAATATAACTTTTCAAAATATTCCTCAGTGGTCTGAATTTCATTATTTCCATTGCAATCTGATTTTATTACTTTTCTTTTGTCATCTCTTGCTTTTGGTTACCCTGGCTAAAAATTTGTCAGCCCCCACTTTCAAAGAGCTAACAGTCATGGGGAACAATATATGGAAAGGTTTGGAGGGAGGAAAGGAAAATATTATAATTAAATTATAATCTCAAAAAACCACCCAACTCTGACTTTGTGATTCTTTATTAGTTTCTATTTCATCAATTTCTGCCTCAATCTTTATTATTTTTGCTTTTGCTTGGCTCATTGTTTTTTAAGATCTTCAGATATATTATACTACTAGTTTGAGAGCTGAATTCCTTTTTTTATTATTCTCTTCATTTATTTTATATACCAACCAGTTTTCTCTTCCTCCTTTCTTTCATCCCCTGCCACACACCTCCCTTCTGTCACCCTTCCCCGCCTCCTCCTCCTTCTTTCAGAAAGGGGCAGGCCTCCCATGGGAGTGAACAAAGCATGGCATATCTCATTGTGGCAAGACTAAGCTCCTCCCCCTACATCAAGACTGGGCATCTCTGCATGAGGAATAGATTCCATAAGCCAACTCATGTACCAGAGACAGGTCCTGATCCTACTGCTGGGAGTCCCACAAACAGACCAAGGTACACAAGGGCCTAGTTTGATCCCCTGAAGGTTCCCTAGCTGTCCAGAATCCTTGAGCTCCCATGAGCTCGAGTCCACTGTCTCTGTGGTTTTCCCCATCATGATCTTGACCCACACATGTATCCCTGCCCTGCTCGTACAATCCTTCATCTCTCTCTTCGAATGGACTCCTGTTGTGAGAGTAGCCATACTGTATACCTCACACATTGTTGTCCATACTGCACTGTCAGTGCTCCCTCTCTTGGAACTCATACAGTTAGTGATCCTCTTCTATGATACCATGGTGCATTAACATTGTGAAGCCAGTACTCACTCATAAAAAAAAAAAAAAAAAAAAAGAACACACAACATCTACTGAAAATCAAAGCTAATACAATCTAAGGTGCTGTGCCAAGGTATATCTTCAATGAAAAGGCTTAAAACTAAGAAGGTAACCAAAAAAATTGGTAGAAATCTCTGATCTACCAAATATATGAATCTGCATATAAGACCACATATAGATATGTTGTCTCAAACAACAAATAGTCACTATGAGATGGTTGGGGCAATGATTCTCAGCTTTCCTGATGCCTTGACCATTTAATAAGTTCCTCATGTTATAGTGACCCTAAACTATAAAACTGTTTTTGTTACTACTTCAAAAGTGTAATTTTGTTACTGTTATGAATTGTAAAGCAAATACTTTTTGGAGATAGAGATTTGCAACAGGACTGAGACCCACAAGTTTACAACTTTTGGATTAGAGCATCACATTAACACATATTTCTCTTATGCAAGAGATAAAATCAAGGTGGTTTTTGTTTTATTTTTTTTTCTTTTTCTTTTTTCTTTTTCTTTTTGCCTATGAATCCAAAATCCTGTGAATTTAACCCATCTGGATTCATCCAGGGAGTGGAGAAGAAGCAAAGTGCTTTTCAGTAATTAGTATTTCACCCAATACCTAAGTAGAACTCTCATTTCAGCTTGAATTAAGAATTGATTAGAGAGTAAAGTGTCAAATTGAGTAGATTAAGCTTCATTGAAGTTGCAGAAAGAGAAGCTGCCAGGAGAATATTCATCACATGTATATGCTAAGAAGAGTGGCTCCTTTAAGAGAAAAGCCTGGTGTAGACAGCCATCGAAATCTCTAAGAAATTACTTGTTAAGAGGGGTATTTAGACAGGTGGCCTCAATGTATCAGAACAAAAGAATCTTTGTTCTGAAGCACACTGCAAAAACTGTAATAATGTAAATTACAGTTAATTCCTTTCTAAGCATTCTTTGTGTTCATTTTCTCCTGGAGGAAGGGAGGGGTGTAAGCAGAAAGTACGTGGCCCCCTGGCCGGAGGAGTGATAGAAGTCAAGGAGCAAATGTTTCCTGGAACAGGGTCAGCCCTCATCTTAATTCTCCCATCCTCCATTTCTGTTGAATGCTCACCTCCAGATGGCTCTTTAAACCAACACACCAATTTAGAGCTCCCAGAGACACAAGGGGCATGCATCTTGTTGAATCAAGTCATTTTGCATGCATCATGGTTCTGCAGCAGATTAGCGGGGCCTTAAAGCTAAAGTAAACTACCCAGTGTGGGAACTGTTGTGTTTGAAGCTCAGGAAGGCAGCAGGTTATACTCTAAGGGCAGCTTTGCAGGTTTGTTCTTGGCAGTTTGTTCTTGAGAAATAAGGGGCCAATAAAGCTTGGTGAATACTGATTCATCTGTCATTTCCAGCTGTCTATCCATGCAAGTGAGCTCAGCTGCAAGCCTACCTCCAGCTCCTTTTGAATATGCTGAGGACACACCCAGCTTCTGAAGGTTGGTGGAATCAGGCCGCTGAGGGAGCCCAGCAGGAAAAGCTTTAGAGGTTTGTTTTGCTTCACTATTCCCTGACCTTGCAAAGGTAGACAGTTGGAATTTGTGGAGGTTCAGGTAGATGATGAATCATGAGAAGACTGAAGATAGAACATGCCTATGGGATTCAACCTTTAAAAAGTTATTGCATTTTTAAAACAGTGATGGGCTGATGTTTATGGCATGCTGGCTTAGAGCAGTCCTGGAGGCAGTGAGCTGAAAGTTACCAGGGGCCAAAGCTTGCACCACTTGACTAAAATGTGTTCCTAGGCCAAAAGAAAAAAAAAAAAAAAATGGAAGAGAAAAATTCCTTTACTATAGGCATGATAAAAATGATGGTCCTTTAATTTGGGAAAAGGTAGGCTCAAGACTCAGATTGTTAACCATGTCCTGTGGATTGTTACCCATGTCTGAGAAGCATTGCAACCAGTGCAGTGGGCAGCTGATATGATTCACATGTAGAGAATAGATGGGGCCAAGGCCAGTGTTGCTTCAAGGCTCCCAAAGTCTCCCATGAGACAGGTACTACTCAGACAACCTTTCCTGCACCAGAAACTTAGAGGCCTAGAATGCAGGAAGTAGAAATTTAAGAGTGAACATGGATAGACTGAAATTACAGACTCAGACCAGAGCTTAAGCCTGAGAATATGTATCAGCTGATGCTGTAGGCTAAAATGATAACCTAGGGTCAGCTGCTGTGTCACCCTGTCCTTGACCTCTTGTCTGTATATACAAAGGAAACAGGCTGAAAGTGAGTAGTAAGATGGGGAGAGCGAATGAACAGATACCCTGACTAGAGAAACATCTTTGGGGCATTCATTGAGTTAGTTGAACATTAGTTAAACTGTGTGAAAAGTATCTGTAAAACAAGGAACCCCACTTCATCCCATTTAAAACAGAAACTTCTGCAACAGAATTCCTCAAGTGCATTAAATAAATATAAATTTTATTAAAAACACTCACATAGCAGGAATGATATAATAAACAGCTTTCAAATAGCCTGCATAACATTACAATACTTACAGTATTTATAACCACCCTCAGATTTTATAAACAAACCCAACATCTCATGAATGAAAACTAAGTTAAAAAAATAAGCCATAGAAAAATGCACACAGAAGTTTATTATCTTAGTGTCAAACTGCAAAAAGTTTTCCTAACAAGTTAACTACCTTGTAAAGTGAACTACACATCACTGTGCGTCAATCAAGATGAAAAAAATTCATTCAAGCAATGTTGACACCGGGCAGAAACACTTTCAAGTATGGCTCTGTAGTCAACCTACTCCTATAGAAGCAAATCACTGGTCTGCTTTCCATTTGATCAAATTGAGAGAGACTGGATGTCATTTAATTGCATCTCTTCCTGCATGACCCATCCTCTCAAAACCACACTTCCTACTCCTGTTGGACAGCAGTTTGACAAATGACAGTGGGTGACATGTAAAACAAACATTCCTTATGGCTGGCTGGCTCAAAATTGCCAAACACACCTGCAGGAACCTGACGTGGATTCAACATCATGGTGTGAAAACCATCAAACTTGTGCAGTATTGTGTGCAAAGCAGACATTTGGAAAGTTTTAATGACAAAATGTGATCAAAAAATTACAAGGGTCTCCAATGACCACAAAGCTATTTATTTGAAAAGCTAGTTAGCAATACTGTATTTAGGCCACAATGTAACAGAGTCCTATTGCACAGCACACCACCAGATTCTAGGACTGTTTACAGACACTCATGGATAACATTAACCTGTAGCCATTAGTAGATCAAAAACCATTGAGGATTTGGCCAGCACTGTGTGGTGACCTTCTCCTTCACATGTTTCCTCTCATCAGGTCAGTGCATTCTGTTTTCAACTTTAAAAATGCTTACAATTAAAGGTCGACACGTTTACAAAATTAGTTTCAGTTATCAGTACATGTACAAGCAAAATAGGAGGGATTCGAACAAGAGTCCAGTCCCTGAAAAAGAATATATTGACTGACAACAGATGACATGTTGACTTTAGAACGAGCTGAAATATCCCTGAATTTTTAGAACAAAAGTTTGAAGTTCAAGTTATACTTGCTAATAAATCAAGTATTAAAAAATGGTATGTTTTAATAATAAAAAACGACCTTTAAAAATGGTGGTATACAATGCTATAAGCTTTCATTCAGTTCAATATCCCATTGCCAAACTAGTGTTGAGGTATATGACAAGTAGGAACATCACTCAATCTTTTAATCAATTAGCTCACATTAGCATCTATGTGTAGCAGTCTGAGTAGCACCATCAGGATGTGAATTTTGCTTCAATCTCATATATATATAATATATATACACATCTGTATATATTTAAATTTTTACAGTACTAAAATACTAAAGCATTACATTAAAAAAGTTTTGTTTTACAATTCACTATACAACTCTTTCATCTTTTTACACAAATTTATGATTTAAAATCACCACAGCAAACCAGCTGCCTATTTGTTTAGGGTTTTTGTTTTGTAACCGGCAGATTCACATGGACTTAACCCTGACTACTCATCTTACACAGCTCATCAGTCCACTCCAGCTTTCTGATTATTTGAATACTTAAGCCAAGGGATGACATGGCAATGCAAGAGTGACATGAAGCCAGCCTGCTATCCTGAAGAACATACAGCTCTGAGACAGCATGGACTGATGTCGACAAGCTTTGCTGGGTCTGTAGTATGCAGCTAGGTAGTGCCTGCAGGTGACAGAGACTCTGTACACACAGAAGCAATGAGCTTCTCATACCACTATAGCATGTAAGATGAGCACCGGAAAACGTGTGTTTTGTGGACTAACACATCCATTCAGCTTCGGTTTGGATTTCACAGGCCATGTCAACAACAAATACTGCTCATCAGCAGATTCATGGCTAAAAGCAAATGTTTTAAAAGCTTTCCTTTAAAAAAAATAAACTTTTAATCTTAAATGAAGGTAAACTTTTTTTAAAATGTCTTAGTACCTTAGCATTGTTCAAGTTGCCAAAGCTTAGGTAGGCAAAGTGCTTCTAAAACACCACTTAAAATATTTCAATATACATGTATTTGCACATATAAAAATGTGTATATGTACACATTATGTTTATAGTCCTACAAGGACATCACTGGATGAGCACAATCCAGGCCTTTAAAATGTCCACATTTTAAAAACTAAGCTGGATAAGAATAAGACAGAAATGTAAATGAAAGGTACCCCAGTTTTTTAAGGGCACTGGACTACATTGGTAGTACGATAAAAAGGCATTGATTTTTCAGCTCTTAAAGACACCATTTTTGTAGCACCATTTCATGTAACACCCAAACAAATTCAGTGTTTTGCCTTTATTCACTTAATCTTCCTGTAGCTACTTTGATAAATAAATTAATATTAAGATTACAGTAAAAACTGCATGTTAAAAAGCCATAATTCCAGTATTCGGTACATCATAGGTCAGCACCAGATGATTCCTGCAACTGTACTACTACAGTACTGTGTCCCATAACTATGCAAACTTGGTATTGAAGTGCTCACATGTGTGGAGTGGTGAGGCAGCATCACACATGACCTTAGCCAATAAGAGAATCAGTGGTTTTGAAAATAGGAATTGTATAGCACTTTCTTCCCACCTTCCCTTTGCATAGGATGCTTTGGTCTTTCTCCTGAATGCCACTAATGACCACTTGGGAAGTCAGTAGAGATTAAGTGCAGTGGTAAAAATAATTCTTATTTTGCTGGTGAGCTAACACCTCCCCCCAACACACACATCCACATCCACATACACACTGCATTTGTCATGGATGCTATAAACTGTCCTTCTGCCCATGCCATGAGAGGTTGTTCTTAGTCTGGCGTAAGAGATAGCATCATACATATCTGTTGTAAGGCCCTGTGACCTGAGTAAAGGCATATGGAGATGTAGTCACCGTGGAATCTGTGGTCAGGGACCCTGTGTTCTCAGCAAGAGATTGGATGAAGCGCAGGTAACTGGGCTCAGAAGGTTCCTGCAGCTCTGTGGGCTCACGTTTTACCTTTTTGCCATGGCTTTTCTGAGACACATGGTCTGGTCCATACTTTTCACACTCTTCCTCTTTCTCTCGGGCCTTTTCAGCCATTTTGGCTTCCCAGAGAGCCAAGCCATGTTTTGGCTCATTTAAGTTCTTATGCTGGTAAAATACAAGCGAGATCCTGGCAGGGTTCGCCCGATTAGGACTATTTACTTGGGTAGTGGCATGAAGCTCTCGCTTTGCACATTCAATGAGAATTGACCCGTGAGTGGGTGCCACAGCCACTCCTCCAATGTCAGGATCCTGGAAGCAGTGCTCACTGTCTGACCAGACCTCATCGTTATCCTCCACAGAAGAAGCCACATTCTGGTTTGCTGCCCCAGGCTGCTTCTCTTGATTGTTGTTAGTCAAATTGTGTAATAGACCTCGGGCAGAAGCAGCACTATCATGATTAAACCCTGGAAGCACCCTTGATAGCCCATTAGCTGTGTGGGAAAGCACACCATTTTCCTTGCTGTGGAAGGCATGATTGGAGCTGTTCGTCATGGCTGAAGCTGCTGCCGTGTAGCTGTGAATAGTGTGAGAAGGTGGATTGTGCTCACTGTTTCTGTAGTCTGTGCTTGAACTGCTCATACCATATGGTAATCTGGAGGCAGCTCCCATGAAATGGCCATCTGTGTCAGGGGTGGGATAAGGAGAAAACGGTGCTAGGTGGTGTGCATTTGGTTTTATGGTACAGTTGTTGAAGGTATCTCTCTGCATGTTTTGGCTTCCATAACTTAAGTACTTAGAGGAACTGTCCCCAAACCTCTGTTGATAAAGTGTGTGGATAGGTGGTAGATCTTGCCTAGGATATCTATACAGATCCCTGGGCTGAGATTGGGCTGTGTAAGAACCTAAGAAAGGAGAGCAGCTGTCCACTGACACATTCCCATTGCACTGATAAGCTGCGTATTGGGTATTCTGATTGAAAAGCCCAGGGTAGGGGTTCATGGGATCAGAAGGACTCAAATATGAACCTGCAGGTTGGGAAGAGGTGGGATAAAGATCCACATGGTTGGTATCTCCGTAAATGTCTAAATTATGTGAAGAGCTTTGAAAAGGAGTAAATGGATTGGGCCGTCTCACATATATATTGGTGGAATATGAGCCAATGGACTCAGGCTGAGAGTTACTGGGCAAGATATGCTGTGGCTGTGGTTGTGGCTGGTATGGCTGTTGCACTTGCTGAAGGTTCCTCTGAAGTGGCTGGGGTTGATGTATGACAGATCCTGAAAGCCGCAATTGTTCTAAGGAGAGACAGGAACAAATATTTTGTACGTCAGTTGTTATTTTAAAAGCTGTTGTGGAGATTCTTAAATAAATGCAACAGAATAGATAATCCCCCAAGCAAGGATGGAGGAAAGTCAGGGCTTTGAATATTGTCAGTATAATCTCTTGTGTCTGAAGTATCAGAATATGTGTGCTGAGCTTTTAATGGCCCATTTTTGTAAGTGAAGAAAAATGTGTCCAGAGTCATTCAAAATGCCTCTGCCTGCTCTACTTATCCCCCCCCTTCCTCATGTAGCACATGTCCTCATCTTCTATGCAAACATAGCCTGGTAAAGCAGTGACTATACTGTAAAACTGCCCTCCCCACCTCTACCATTCCTGGAGGAAGGGAATATATTTATTTTCTTTTATTTCTCAAATGTCTCACAGGTGACAGGGCTTGATATATAATTAAAATGACAAGAATGACATTAATCCATACCTAAAAGGGATCTTACACAATTAGTCAATCTTACTTTATGAGAACATTTCCCAGGAAGGACATTTATACACTTTTAGAGAACACCTTGTAGAAATGTTCAGTTTGTTAAATGCACTCACAGTGGCCAACTTTGAGAAATGTCTGGGTTTCCATCACAGAAACCAGTAAGAAAGGGATTTTCATCTCTCAAAGCTAAGAGGACTGGCTGTAACCAAAGTGGTGGTAAGCTAAATTTAAAATCATTGTTGTAATTAATGGTGAAGCCAATGTACTTCTTAAAAACCGGATTTTTTTTTTTTTTTTTTTTTTTTTTTTGAGTAGCTCTAACTGTAGATAAGGCAAGGGGCTCTAGGCTCATTCTCTATTCAGACTACCATAGACAGGGGCTCTTTTGATGAGTGTGGAAACTGGCCTAAACTAGATCAAACCTGTCTATGGAAAAATATGCTCTGACTCACCCTCTGTCCTTAAATTGTATTTTCAACCATTTCAATATAGTACTATTTTAATTATTTAGGCTTCATGACTTGGTGCTGTCCTCAGCTTTCTCTTCTCTTCTGTTCTCATTCTGTTTTGCATTTCCTTTCCTTGCCTAGTTTCTCACATATTTAACTCAAAGTCTTGTGATCCTCCTCTTGCTCCACTCTATCTGTGTCCAAATGTTCCCTCCCTAAACTCCATGAATCTCATTACTTTTGATGTATAAATGACCTGTTCAAAAGTTTAGTGAGTCTCTAGTCTGAGATGGATAGTACCAACTCGGACAATATAGCCTGAACCTGGCCATTTGAGGGAATACTGTGTTGTAGACTCAGACTGTGATTGTTAACACCCCAATGTCATAGGGAGTTTACCTGGCAGCTGTTTCATAGGGCTTGCAGTTTCCATCTGCTTTGTACGTGAGGAAGACTTTTCCTTTTCATTCTTATTGGAGCAGTTCTCCAGGGAAGAATGTTTTTCAGCTGCAGCTTTCTTGGCCTCTAGTTTTTTTTGTCGGCAGCTCTTGACCGGCTCTGCTAACATCCTCACTTTCCTCCGAAAAGAGTGCAGAATCTCAATGGACCCATTTCGAATCTTCTCCTCCTGACTTTCAGGACTCCCAAATTCATCCACAGGAGAGATTTTGTACATAGGCAATACATGGAGCTGTTCATCTTTAGGCCGTACTCCAATTTCTCGATTGTCTTCTCTAGTGAGGGTGCACACCTGATGGGGAGATGAGATGTTCCTGGATCAGTTGCAGGTCCAAAAGAAAGTGAGGACATGCTAGGGATTTCTCCCTTCCAGTATCCACATGTGTGTTGGATCAGGAACAAGCATATTACCAAAAACAGATCTACCCGTTATTAATGATGACAATCTACAACTGGAGGACATAGGGAAAACACAAGTTCCCCTTTTCAAGTCTATCAGAAATCACTACTAAGTGACGTTTGTCATGCACTTCTAACTAGACCTCACGGAAAAAAAAACAAAAAACAAAAAAACATGCTTCTTCCAGATAAAATGAAGCAATTGCTTGGTTCCCACATATTAAGTACACATGATCATTTCTTTCAACAGGCTACAGCCTGCTTCTGACAATGTAACCACCATATGCAGTGTGATAGAGCAGGATGATAACACAACCCAATTCAGCTTCCCTCAGACCTGACTCCTAACTATCCATGCTTCAGAAATTTGCTGTGTAAAAGAAACTTTACAGACAGGTGGTGGTGGTGGGACTTTAATCCCAGAACTCAAGAGGCAGATGGATCTCTGAGTTTGAGGCTAGCCTAATCTACAAAGCAAGTTCTAGAACTGGAAAATCTACATAGAGAAACCCTGTCTTGACCACCCCTCCCCTCCAGAAGAGATAAAAAAATGAACAAAATGCCAGTTGAAATAAAAATGATCTGGTGAAATATAACTCATGCATAACTTCACAGTCCTCTTTTGCTTTAAAATTAGTTTAAAGGTAATTTTCTTTTATTAATTATAATCATCTTCATTTTGATAAAGTCTTTAATATTTACTGATCATGGAGAAAATAAGACCTAAAGGACAAGTAGACATAAAAATGAGAAGGAGATGCCCCCTAAAAGGAATGTAATCTTTCTAATGACTAATGGGAGAACTTGTGAAGAATGTTTCCCAAACCCTGAATACATTTCCCTTGCACATTTATCACTACTCAGTTCTCAAGTGTTGCCACATCTTGTCCTGTAGAACCTGTGCTCATTCAAAGGCAGACTCTCTCTCTTCCCCTCTAATCACCTTTCTAGAAGGAAGAACTGATCACATGGCTGAGCTATTGTGTTTCTTCCACCTTCCAGCTACCAATGGTGGGGGCTGCCTGGATGACGACTAGTTTGTTTTTCTGGATCTAACTTTAAACTAGGGCTGATAGCTCTGAATCGGAGCCTGTGTTTTATAACCAAGGATGTGTTAATCTATTGTGTCCACTGTAATATGTAGGCATATTGAGCTCCTATGGACTCATTGTGCATCGGTCAAGAGCATGACACTGGGTAACAATACTTCTCACCTTAGTATCTCACTGAACCTCAAGTTCACTGACTTGGCTGGATGACTGTGTAGCAAGCCTTAGAGATCCTTCTGTCTCTACTTCCCCTATGCTGAGATTAAAGACGCCTGATACAGCATTGGCTTTGACATAGGCACAAGGATCCAATTCAGTTCTTCAGGCTTGGGGACAAGTAGTTTCCTGGCTACACTACTTCCTCAACTGCTAAAAATTTCATTCATTACAAACTGTGACAGTGATAACATGCTTTTCATTTGTATTTCTCTGCAAGAAAAAAATCAGTAAATGATAGTGTGTGCGTGTGTTTTCTTTTCCTACTTGTTTGGTTATAATTCACTACATACTTAAAATTTGATTTTTAAAAACCATTCCACCTGTATGTATGGATGTGTTGTTTATGTTAACATGAGTTAGCATGACTGCAAAACTCAGAAGTACCAAATCCCCTAGAGTGGGAGTTACAGGTGGTTGTGAGCCCTAGGAGATGGGAATGGAACTCAGGTCCTCTATACGCTATCTCTCCAGCACCAATTTTGGTTTACTTGATAAATCATTTGAAATAAAAATGTGTAGACATGATTTAGATTAGTTTTAAGAATGCTCAGATTCACATGTAATTGTCAACATTTCTACCAATGAGCCACTGTTAAGAGAGGGCTAGGAGTGCCCAAGAAAGTTACTTTGGAACACAATTCACATCTGTTCTGTGCCAGCACCTCACAGCCTGCGTTTACGTTTCACTGGCAGATGCTGCTAGGATCATGGGGTGCCACTTACCAATGTGCTGCCATTTTGCATGTTGTGCAGATCTCTGTGGGAGTGAGCAGAGAAGTCCACGCATGCAGTGACTCCTGAGAATGGTCGGCCTTCCTCCAGACCCAAACGGCACTCTGGAGCTCTGTGCTCATATTCAATCTGAGAAAAATACATGAGTGGGTAGGAACTTCAGAATGAGACTATTTTACACTTTATATCTAGAAAATAATGGAATGCCAAAATATAGGGCACACACTTGAACATAGAAAAATTTTATTGACAATATTACTACAGAAAAATCCAGTGTGTGATGCCAGAGATCAGAATCAGAACTTTACACAATGAAGTAAGTACTCTGCCACTGACATACTCTGCCAGGTTCCAAATTCCTTCCTTCCTTTTTTCCCTTCAAACCTTCCCTGCTCTTTCAAATTCATGACCACTTTTCCCACTGATTGTTTGTGAAATATTTACATCTATGCATGTAATATTGTTATTGTATCATATACTGCTAAATATAATCTGCCCATGACCATGTGTGAAGTGGCATTTATGAGAGGTAGTCTATTGCTGATCTATGTATACCCACATAATTGCTGCTATAAACAAAGCTGGCCCTACTCTTCATCCCTTGAAATATCTGCCAGTTTCTGGGGTTTTTCCTCCTGCTTTGGTCAGACCCACCACAGACAAATGAGGATTATATTACATTTAAAGTCTTCTACATGGTCAAGGAAACAAACCATGTCAAAGGAAAATTGTATGAGATAGAAGAAAATTTGTGTAGATAATACTTCTGATTATAGTTATTTTCCAAAATGTCTAGAGATTTTTTTAAAGCAAATAAATACTCAATCCCTTAATCCTTCCTCATCTTCTACACACACTCAAAGTACATTAATGGGTCCCTATCAGCCAATCTTTATTTTGTAACAGACAATTATCACATCTTTATAGATACTGATCACATATACATTTTTTTTAGAGATACTGATCACATCTTTATTTTGTACTAGATACTTAGAAACAGCCTTTTATCTGTCTACAATCCTTCCTAGCTTTTATTATGTGACAGTTGCTTTTTGTGTTTTATACTTGCTTTTTAATCTATTTCTAAATAGATTAGAAGTCACTCGGATGTCTTGATGCCTCTGTGTAGTTATAAAAAGGTCTTTATTTGACATCATCAGATACCTTTGCTGTAGGAATCAGTCTGGAGCAATTTCTGACCTCAACTAGCTAACTACAAGGCCTAGGACTTGTAAAATAAGCAAATACACAATGTTTTTATATTTGGCTTTCTTCATTGAGACCAAGTCTAGCAAAAATCTGACATTTGACCCATGTGTAAATAATGTAATAGACATTTTATAGATATAATCCTGCTAAAACAGACTGCATAGTCAGGATTACATGGTTTAAATATATTCATCAAAATCTTCATATGGAGAGAAATTAGTAAATAAAATATCATTTAAGACTAAAAACTTTGTTTTTAAGGCTTAAAAGATCAAGAGTAGGGCTTTTTGATGGCAAAGATCATATACTAGAAATAATTCTTCAAGTAGTTTTAACAGGTAAGAAGTAGGTAGGTGCTGAAGAGACAGCTCAGCACTTAAGAGTATGCCCCGTTCTTGCAGAGACCCTGCACCCACACAGTGGTTTATGATTGTCTATCTCTAGTTCCAAGAGACTCGTGTGTGTGTGTGTGTGTGTGTGTGTGTGTGTGTGTGTGTGTGTGATATCAGCCCATAGGGAGCTATGAATGTACTTGGAGTGTGTGTTGAAGGTGAGATAGAAGAAGCGATTCAATTATTTATTTATTTTTAAATCTTAGATGTTTTGGAAAGCAGCCATAATCAGAGGTATCATCTACACAGATTTTCTTCCACATATATACATATATACTCCATACTCACTACTCATATGCATTACGAAAAATGAAAATTAAAGAAGGTTTAAGTCACTCCTTAAAAAAATACCACTGAACTGGATAGGTTACTCATAATGAACAAACAGTCTGAATTGTCAAAAGTCACTTGCACTCACCTGATTACTGTATGCATCGGGTGCAGATCTCTTGAATATTGGAGCCAATAATGTAGCCAGATTTTGCAGATAAGATTCTAGTAGTTCCTCCTGTACAAAATGATTCAACAAATTCTATATTAAACAGGACATATAAACCTGTGTGTGTGTTTAGACGAGGCATTTAGTTGTACTATTTCCAAGTGTATAGTGTTTTTGTTTAGATATATCCTAAAATATGACTTCTTCTAATATGGTACTGTCAGGTAGCTAGGTACTTGGGTTTGAGTAAGATGGATTGAACCTCTACCCTATGCTGGGAGGGGGGGGTAGTGGTAAGTAAGCCAGATGGTTCACAAGACACAGGAATACATCTCCTTTTATTATTCAATTGCCCATTAAGGAAGATGGACACCTAACTTTATCTAAAGACTTAATAGTTCACTTGAAAGGGAAGTATTGCTATATTCTCAATACCTCATGCTCACAAAGAAAAGATTTTCACATAGGCTTTTCTGAAGTGGCATGCATTAATACTAAATTCCCACTGGCACATTCTCATAAAACAGGGTTTCCTTTTGTAGCCCTGGCTATCCTGGCACTCACTCTGTAGAACGCTGGCCATAAACTCATAGAGATCCACCTGCTTCTGGGGTGCTGGGATTAAAGGTGTGCCCCCACTCCTGGATAACACATTCTCATTTTAAAATCACTACTGTTAACACAGTTTTGGGAAGCTGGAGGGATAGCTCAGTAGTGAAGACACTTGCTGCTCTTCCAGAGGACCCACACTTGGTTCCTTCCCCTTATGTCAGCCAGGGCAGCTCACAACCACCTATAACTCAGTTTGAGATGATCTAGCACCAAAGGCTTCATGTATGTAACGAATATACATATACATATATACTCAGGCACATAATACACATCAGTAATTATGCTTTCCACTGCACACCTTGTGTGAATGTACACATCAATGTACGACACACACATCTGGAGATGCAAACTTTAGTAGGTAAACAGATGGCTGTGCCACATTCCTGCCAAGAAAATATCCTTTGAGAATATTTAAATCATTCCTCTTTACTTACTATTATATCCGTAGATAACATTTCCCTTCTAGAGGATTATATTGAATTTAATAACTATAACCATGCCTGTATTTTAACTGCACCTAAGATTCAATAGTTATAGTGTTTGGAGTGAAATAATACACAAGTGCCAAATAAATGGAGAATTTTGATTATTTGGCAAGTTTACATGTAGACTCATATGTTCTTATGCCCTCCAATTTACAAATTGCGTTTTTTTTTTTTTAAAAAAGAATTGGGATAACAAATTAACAAATTTGATAGCTTTAATGAGAACTCAACAGTCATTTTATTTGAACAGAACATGTATATGAAAATTGCCCTGTTCAGTTGCTCAAATACATTCACTACAGTAATTTAAATCTGTGACTGACTAGAAAAATTTTAAGCACAACTTTCTTCATTCAGACTCAAAAGAGAATGACATCACATATCCTAACTAGTTCCCAAATAAGTTCATTGTTTTAAAAGTAGTATTTACTTATTATATGTAAATCCACAATATTTTTGTCCTTATTTGCAACATGATGGTCATAGTAATTCCCAATATCACAGACCTTCCTTCAAGAAGAAGTTTTATAATGAAAATAATTCTTATCTAGTCTAAGATATTATAGGCATGTTTTTGTTTAAATAATCCATGAGATATGGTAATTAATGTTAAATGGAACCTCATCATTGCACATATCAATAGTGTAAAATTACATCAGGAAATAAAAATGTCACAAACATCAAGAATCTTTGCCTAAACTGGGTGTGATGATGCACACCTTTAATCCCAGCAGTCAGGAGGATGAGGCAGGCAGATCTCTGTGAGTAGCCTGGTCTACAGGTTGAGTTCCAGGACACACAGGCTACACAGAAAAATCCTGTCTCAAAAAAACCAAAAGAAAAAAAATGCCTATATTATAGACTTTTCTTTACACAGAGCCAACTCTTTAGTCCAGCCTAGCCTAACCTGATTTAGTTTTTACATGAGTATTCTGTAAAGGCCCATATGCTGGTTAGAGACACAAGCAAGAGGCATTCTGGAATAGGCAACTTCAATTATCAAAATACCTCCCTGTGGGCAGGCCTGTGGTGTGTATTCTTAATTGAAAGGGGAGAGCACAACTTTGTGTGGGCAGTGCCACCTCTGGGTTGGTGTTCCAGGGTGCTAAGGAATCAGTCAATCAAGCCATAGGAACCAAGCAAACAGTATTCACTCATGGTCCCTGCAATAGTTGTGTGCCTCCAGATTTCTTCTGTTCTCTCCCTAGGTGATGTGCTACAATCTTTCCTTCCTAAGATGATTTTGGTCATGGTGTTTTTAATCACACCAGTTGAAACACTGGCTAAGACAACCCACAGGGAAAAATAATTTATGGTGCTATACATAACTGTGTTAAATTTATAAAATATGTTGTACTTATGGTTTAGCCAGAATTTGTAGATTCATCTGAGATGAAATTCCTTCTGTTAATGAGAGTATGACAGGTCATCCATGCTCATTAATTCTATATGAAAAATAGGTTATATATTAGGAAACAAACCAACCTCTTCTGGATTATCTGCAGGTAGCTTAAATTTCCTTGGGTTCTTGCTTCTGGCATACTTACATCCATTATAGTACATGCTCCAAGAACAACCAAAAGAAAAGGAGGCGCCACAGGTTTCTGGATCCAAGCCCTGACAAGCACAGGTTCTCCTGAGATCAAAGGACAAAATGCAAGATTATAGCTACAACACTGTCTCCGTAGTAGGGACATCTCCTAGCATCTTAGTCTCTGACAAACTCCATCATTTTATCTTTGGTCTTACTGAGCTGTTCTCATGTGTTCAAGAGATAGGAATTATTTCTACCTAGATTTCATGTATAATGTGGACCAAAGATAATAGTTTTGTGTATTGTTTGTTGCAACTTTGGCCACTTCAATTTTCTCACCTTAGTGTTCTAAACTTTTATTATTATTTGTCATGCTCAATTAAAATGCACTTGGTGTATTATTTACAAATGTATTTATTGTTATGTACACAAATTTTAATAAGAAAAGAGAAGAAACATAACCAAACTCATTTTACAATTTACCCTGACATCTAAAGTTAATGACACAACAAAAATATTGACCTAATTTCCCTGATGAACACAAATGGACAAAGTTTTGTAAATCATATTTAAGAATTCATTAAGGTCATACACTTTGGTAGAGTTGGTTTCATCCCATAAATTCAACATTGGCTAAACACACAAATAAGTACAGATGTCACATGATCGTCTCAATAGACATACAAAATGACTTTGACAAAGTTCAATATTCCTTCATGAGATGTATTAAAGAAACCTGTCCATTAAAAGGTACACAAAAAAGCCAGAGTCAACATACAAGGACGGACCATTTCCTCTCAAATCAGGAATGAGGCAAGATTATTCATTTTCCTGTTATTTTTTTAATTCAATGCTCAGTCTTTTCAGGAAAGCACAGAATACAAACAACAACAATAAAACCCACAAAAAAAAAAATCAGTGGATTTTGCAAATAGCACATTCAGGCCTAATTCCTATCACCCACATTGGGGAGCTCACAATTGCCTATAACTCTTGCTCCAGTGGTATCTAGCACCTCTGGCCTCTGTGGATACTAGAACTCACATGAATATACCCACACAAATAATTACAAATACATAAATAAATGGCAACAAAGAAATTTCTTCAACTTCTCTATATACCATTATTGAACTTGACAATAAAGAAAGAGAAGACAACTCCTATTCACAATAGTTTCAAATAAAATAATACAAATGAATAAAATGTAAATGAACAAGAAGTAAAAGATCTCTATAGTGGAAAACTCAAGACAATCAAGAAACAATATACTCATGCAGTAACATAATCTATATTGTAAAATGGTTATATTAATGAAAATGATTTAGAGTTAAAGCAATTGCCAATTTCTAAATCCATTCTTTATACCCTTTAAAAATGATTTCCAAATTCATATAAAAGAATAAAAGCCCCAAATAGTCAAAATAATTCTAAATAGAAAAAAAAAATGCTTGTAGGCATCATTAATACCTGATCTCAAAACTAACCTGCAGAGCCATAGCGTCAAACAAGTATATACATGGATAAAAAATATGACTTTATTCATAATAAAAAAACAAAAAACAAAAATAGACATTTAGACCAATGGAATAAGGAATAGGCCTCAGAAACAGAGCTACAGCCACCTGATTTTTTTTTAAAAAGTATCGAAATTCAAATTTGAGAAATACTGCCTGAAAAAAATGGTACTAAGAAATGAATACCTATATGCTGTAGAAGAAAATTCTTCTCAATATGGATAAAGTAAGGTAGTGGAGATGGACAATGGCTCCTGCAGATAGCTTCTTCATTTTTAGTCTTGGACCCCAGGCAGGAAAGGTTTTGTCCACATTAGATAGAGTTGGTCTACCTATCTCAATCAACCCTTTCTATAGAAAAATCCCTCAGAGTCATGCCCAGAAATGTCTCCAATGTGATTCTAGAGCCTGGCAAATTAACAATTAATAAACCACCAACTGGGGTAATCTTAATGACAGTGAAATTAGATGGCGCAAAAGTAGCTTTTTTTTTTTTTTTAAAAAAAAAATCTTTATCAAATAAATTGACAGGGATCAAATGTAGGATATTTTAAGAATGCAAAAAATAAATACTAAAACCAAACTCTCCAGTCAATAAACAGGCTAGTGAACTGAAGAGATAGTAATTGATCATTATTGATCATATTAAAACATCAAGCAAATGCACATTAAAACTGATTTGTCACTCAAGTCAGAAGGCTTTCAAGGAAACATATGAAACAAATGTTGATAATGTGGGAATGCAACAATGCAAACTCATCCCAAAATCTAAGAACTATCAGTATACTCTTAGTATATTGTTGTAATTGTGGCTCAGTTTGATTAACATAATCATCTTTAGTTTCATTTTTTCTGAGATAATTTTTTTCTCTTTATGGGTAGAAATTTATTATGTGCATGCAATCACATTTTTCTTTAACCATTTCAGTTGGTTGATATCAATGCTAGCTGTATTTCGGGGCTATTAGCATTAACACTAATTAGGATGTACAAGTGCCCTTTCTATGTTTTTCCCAAGGTCTCTGGAATTTAGAATCTGAAGCCACTGTTCTGGAAACAGTAGCACCTCAGCAAAAGTGTGCCCAACATGGCTTCAATTTTATTCATGATTAAATGTACATATACACACTTTTTTCCCAATAATGAACAAAATAATTTGATAGACTAAAAAGAATTTTACGTCTAAAGCAGTTTAACAGAAATTTACAAATTATGTGCCAGGAACTGAAACTCTTGAAGGTCATTGGTAAACTGAGGCCAGCCAAGCGAAGAGTATGAGTTTTTTTTTTTTTAATCAAACCTGTCAAAATCAAGCCAGTTTTGAATGGGAGAGTATCTTCTCTCATCTCTTCTCTGATCAGTTATGGATCAGTGATATAATACAACCAAAATTGAGAAATTATCATAAACAAGTTTGATTAGAATTGGGATTGGTAATCATGGGCATGTCTTCCTGTAATCCCAAAGGATTCTGTGATTAGAATCAGGCAGATTTTAACAAGTATTAAATTTAAATACTTTTTCAAGCAACTGTGAGAAAATGTAGCGGGAGAGCCTTCCTATACTTTGGCATCATGTAGAGATCCACAGCAGAGGAACCTGGGAGAATGCTTTGGTTTCATGCAGAGTGAACCAAGTTAAACCAACATATAGTAACAGCAGATGCACAGCAGTAACATAGGAAAGCAAATGTGTACTAAAGAAGGAATGAACTAGATTAAATGGAAAAATTATTTCAAAAACTATTACAATCTTAAAATGATTTTATATTAATAGTCTATCTTTGCTTACTTAAGTGGTAGCCATATTGATAAGGAGTGTCCAATTATGGCATAAGAACTAAAATAAAAAGTATGGTAAAACTGAAGCTGTGTGCATGCAGACACCTAGGTATTACCAGAAACTGTTGCTGAGCAATGGGCTATGGTGTAAGTGGACAGAATATCTCCCAAAATCACAAAAAATTATTCATTTTAAGCAAACAATTCTCTGTTCAACTATGAAATAAAGTAAATAACCCCCACTTGCTTTAGACAAGTTCAAGTCCTGCTTGAAACAAAACTATGTTCCTAGAGGGTAGGAATGGTCCTAGATCCACTTACTCTTCATTCCGGGAACAGCGACGGTTAGTGGGGGCACCATATTTACTCAGGGTCTCTTTGAGATTTGAGTAGAGTTGGTCAGCCAGAGTCCTTGGGATTCCTTCCCATATCATGATGAGGACCACAATCACAGCAGCCTCACAGGTGTGGCCAGATCGCTCTCGAACCAAACACATTACCTTCTCCTCAAGGGTCATTCTTCGAAGCACCTGTGTGAATCAATAACCCACCCAAACAGCCCCACCCCACCCAAAACAAAATAACGGTCAATTGAGTATCCACTTGCATATGTATACTTTTTCATGTCTAAGTCAAAATTATCACCACCTGCCTAGGTATACAGTGAGAACCTTATCAACTATCACAAAAAGGAATGGTACAAAATTATTCCTAAATGGCTAGAGGCCTGAAATACTGGGCAGTTAAATAGCTACTTTTGTAGCAAGTACTACAGGAAAGACATGTAAGGTCTTAGCTGAGGTTTTCATTAAGTGACATTATAAATATTAACCTGGTGCTTAAAGGATTAAGGATGATTTCTTCACAATCTAAGGCCTATGTTTTAGACCAGTGCTTCTTAATCTTCCAAAGGCTGGGACTCTTTAATACAGTTCCTCATGTTATGATGACCCCACCCAATCATAAAATTATTTTGATGTTACTTCACAACTATAATTTTGCTACTTTATGAATCATATTGTAAATATCTGTTTTCCAATGGTCTTAGGCAACCCCTGTGAAATAGCTGTTTGACCCCCCCAGGGCTCCCAACCTACAGGTTGGGAAGCACTGCTTTAGACTTCTATAATGAAATTTCAATTCAATGGTTTGTTCATGATTTCAGAACTACTCTACCTAGAGAATACAAGATACCCAGAGGATATATTTATTCTCACTGGCAATACTCTTTGACTTGGGCAAACCAAGTCACTCTTGAGGTTTAGGTGAATGAAGCAAAAAGAGCAAGTCATACTTACCCATTTAGCAATAGGACATCCCTGAGAACTTTTGCCTTCTTTTCCAGTATAAATGACTCTTTCAATCCTAAGAGCTTTACCCTTCAGTTCAAACCTTAAAGAAACACACATACACACACACAATTAGTAGACTACTTTAAGAGGCAATCAAAATATTTGGACTTGTGAGAGTAGTTTCATTCTACAACTACATCCTACGAGATTAAGGGTTTAATTTATCCTTTAAAAGTTGGTATAAGCCAAGTACAATGGGTAAGTCTTAAGTCTTTTTTCAGCATCCAAATATATCAAAATTTATAATGAATTATGCTGTAGTTATGTTATATGTTGACTGAAAAATACTGGGAAAGCTATCTTTATATACAAAGGACAAAATCAGTTTGCTAAGTTCAATTTTTGATACCATATACTATTTGATTATCTTCCTTTACTTTATCTTACAACTGGGAGAATTTTAAGTTTTTTTGAAATTTTGTGTTTCTAAAGAAATCTGGCAAAAAAAAATAGTATTCAGCTATTTTGAAAAAGTCAGATCTCTAGAAATAGATTGTATTCCCTGTACTCCAAATGCTGTGTACTGTTACAAAAGAAAAGTGTTTAGAGAAATTCACTACCTCTGCCAAAGTTGGAGACTACATAGTAAATTTCTACATAATAAATTAGAAGTACACAATTCACAAATAAAGCAAGAATAATACTGTGTACACTGCCCTATACATGCAAACTCATTTTTATAACGTGCAGCTTCTTAAGAGCAAGAGTTCAGAGTTTTATAGGAAAGGCCTTCTGAAGGTAGATACTTCAGATTGGCAATTTTGAAAAATAAATGAAGCAAGTTAACCTTTCATACTTGCTTTCTTCTGTAAGAGAAAGAATTCATTTGCAAGCCCAAGAATTTAAACCAATGGTCCTTACTCACACTGCATTGCCATTTTATTTCTTGGATGCATCACCAAGTAGAGGAAAGCCAGTGAGGTCCCTTCACAGCCTGTGCCAGCACTGTGCCTAGCAGGTTGGCTGGATGATTTTTGTTTGTGCCTGGGTTTTCTAGCATCCAATTCCAAGTGGGCAGCCTGTGCCAGCTAACTATTTGTCCTGTCAAATATTGTGACTCTGTAGTGTGTTGGGTTGGCAACCCTGGAATGGCTAAGCCTACTGATAATTACTTGATTTGCAATTGTTGACTGCTCTGTGTGGGGGAACTGGAAAAACTGCTGTATACAAAGGATAAACGTTAATCTGCCCTGTGCCTTTGAGTTAATTACCTTTCTTCCATGATTGTTCTAATAGCTGCCACATTAGGACCAGCTCCTAGATGAGTATAAAAAGGAGCTTCATCTTTTCCAGTAATATGTTCTGTTGAGATAATAGAAGATTATTATTTTAGACCTCAATTACACTAAGTGTTAAGGCTACACCCAAAATTATCCCCCAGCTGCACATTAATGACCCTAAGTAACTTTCATTCTTTTTTCTTTCCCCTTTAAATTAGAGGACATTGGTGGTTGATCTATTAGAAAAATGTGCCAAGTAATACATTCGCAATGGTTATTGGCAAATTATTGCTACATTTCAGATACAGCATAAGAAATAAAAATAAAAGGAATTAAAAAATGTAATAAACTACAACACAGTTTTCTAAATAGAAAGAAGTCCAACAACAATCATGCTTGTCATTTGAAAACCACAAAATTTAAAGATAAATCTTGTCTGATTTCAGTCCAGATTATTCAGCTTGTTGAGTCCATTTATTCTGCTCCTATGTCCACCACACTGTGAACTAACTCATGGGGGAAGCTTGTAGGGGCAGAGGTCAGAGTTTGGTGCTATTTGTGTTAAATCTGTGAGGCAACTTAATTAGCCACACACAGGGCAAAGGGACTGGATGCTATGGTTCAGTGAGTACAGCGTGGGATGCTTGGGGCATTAGACTGTAGAGGACCCTGTTCTTCTAATGCCTCTATACCTGTGGGTCCTGGAGACTATTGATATCTTCCAGCTGCTCATCTATCACACAACAAACTTAACAAAAGACATTTATTAAAAAAAAAAAATACTGTTGATGTGTTCCAGACACCACGGCCAAGTGCGCCCCAGGCATGGCCGTGCATCTCAGGTGGCCATGTCAGAGCATGACCACGCCCCCGCTCCCAGGTGCAGCTGTGCCAGGCAAGCCCCCAGGCGTGGCTTTTGCCCACCGCGCTCCTTTAAAGGTGGCAGTGGTTCCTTTTTTCTGCTCTCTTCTCTTTCCTTCTACCTTTCTTTCTCCCTTCTCCCTCCCCAATCTCGCGATATCCGAACCTTCTAAATAAAACTCTGTGTGGAACCTGGCAGCAAATATTTCATGACTCTCCCACGCGCAAAATACTAACAAATACTATTTTTATTAAAAAAATAAGCAAACACAAAGGAACACAAATCCAAGCGGAGTGTTGAGCGGGGAAAGGATTTACTCTCTAAGTGCTCCTAAGGGGGCTTCTGCAAGGGCTCAGTCCTTTTGCACTAAGGGCTGACTGTAAGTACTCAAAGCCTTGGAACTAACTACTCTGTATGCTACTGTAAGTACTCAGAACTTACTGTAATTTTCCAACTCAAGATTAAAGATAGTAACTTTCTCAAGTCCCAAATATCTACTAATCTTTAACCACAAAATTTAAGCATGGTTTTATAGCACTGTTTTGTTTAAAAAGCTACATGAGTTGGAGGAAGTAGTTATTTTTCATGCTAGCATATTTCCCTGCCTATATGCCTCCTCTAAGAGATTAGCGTTAAAATAATAGATCCTGGTTGGGCATGGTGATGCCAGCACTTTGGAGGCAGAGGCAAGCCAGACTGATCTATATAGTGAGGTAGTTACCAACAAGACAAACAGGACTGGGAGACCATCTCAAAAACCAAATCAAATGGAAAACCTAGGGCTGGAGAGATGGATGAAGCAGTTAGAATACCCAGCACACCCATCATGGCTCACAACTGTAGTCCTGTGGAACCTAGTGCCCTCTTCTGGTATGCAGACATACATGTAGATAAAATTCCAATATATACAAACCAATTGTTAAAATGATAATACATTTATACTTTAAGATCTAATTAGAGGGAAATTTAGCATATTCATTGGATATTTGGGGGGTAGATGCAAGTGAAGTTTTCATTTTGCATGGCACAAGCATCTGTAATTTAAAGACAAAACCAAGTTTTTAATGAGCCTTTACAATTGCCTCCCAGACTCCAGCTTAAAGGAATAAACTCTCAAATATGAAGATAAGCAGCTAATTCTGGGTAGCACCATATGCTTTAGTATGCTACTGGCACTTACCTACACATCTGCATGATGGGAAATCATACTGAGTCTTGACAGCAGCATCCAATAAATTTCTTTTAGGAACATTAACTAATTTGGAAGGTATTTCCAAAGAACTGTTGAGACCAGAAGCAGCTGTTCTTTTGGTTGGTATCTTTTCACAAGCTGTGGTGTGGCTCTCAGGTTCGGTAGCATCTCTTTCTGCAGAAAGAATTGTGGTGGTACCCAATGTCGATGTTTCCACTCCCATTTGGTTCTCTGACTTGAGAGTCAAAGATTTCTGGGTAAAGAATGAGTTGAGCTGAAACTGCTTCATACGTTGCTCCATGGTCTCAATGATGCTCTTCGGCACCCCATCATCACAGCTTAGTGGGGAAATCTCTTGATTTATATTTTTGGACATTTTTTCTTGGGGTGCTGACACGAGGTGTTTACAGGAAGAGGGTTTGGATTCAGGCTCAGTCTTGACTGGCCTGTGCATCTGATTATGACAAGAGTCAGCCTGGGATTGCTGTGTTTGCTGCTGTTCTTGTTTCTGTAAGAGGAGCCACCTTAGGGCAGCATGCTTCTGAGTGTCCCTCTGAGGAGGGGTCTGCATCTCGTTTCCTCCTTGCCTGGGCACAGGAGGTACCTTTCCTTGATTATGCACCAAGTACCTTTGCTGAGCTGGTTCAGCTAGTGTTGCTGTCTGCTGTCCAGAGGATGCATCCTGGCTTCTGCCTTTAAATCCCTGCAGAATGGGCTGAGGTTTCTGTTCTTGTTCTGGAAAGCACCTGTGATGAATGTCCTGACTTGGGGTCACATCATTGGGAAAATATTGCATACTTTGCAGGTTTGGGGTCTTATTTCCTGAAAAGAGTTCAGGATGGAGAGTTTGTTCTCGCTTCTCAGGAACTGAGTGTATATCATTTGAACAGGGAATCTGTAATTTGTTTGTGTTTGATTTTAGGATCTTTGCATAAGGAGTATTTTTACTACTCACATTCTGTACTTGCTCCAACCTGCCTTGGGTATTGTGAGTTTGGAAATTACTTGATGTTGAATACTGGTTTTCACCACTATAACATCCTTCCTTTTGAACCTGGCCAGAACCTGACCCTGCTCTTTGCTTATCATTGCTGCCTTGGACATGAGAAAAAGTTTGAGACATTTGTTCTTGAGTCTTCCTCTGTAATTGTTGTTGTTGTTGCTGCTGCTGGCAGTTTTGAGGGAAATTTGAGTTCTGGGATGCCTGTGTTTGTGCTGCGTGCTTATGAGACTTATGTTGTAAAAAGTTTGAATATGGTTCAGTATTTGTGGCCTGTTGATTCAAGTGCTTATTAGCAGAGGGATGCACTCTTTGATGGAAATGAAATAGAGGAGCAATTGGTGCCTGCATATGAGCACCAGGAGAGGGATCTGTCTTAGAGATGCACTCCTGGTATGAATTTTGCTGGAACTGTAGATGTTGGTCCCCCATACCTGGAGAATGTCCTTGATTCATCTCTACTTGGTACATTTGTGACTTCTGCTCTGGCTGAGCTGTTTTCTGGAGGTAAGGTAGCCTTTGGAACCCTCCTGGCATGTTTGGATTTCCAATGCACCGTTTGGTGGGCATCTGACTGGAAGGGCTGGCCTGATAGCAAAGGACCGAGTGTGTTGCATCCTTCCACTTTGGCTGATGATGTGTTTCATGAAAATGAGGGGTCTTCAGTTCAATCCAGCCTGGTTTCAGATAGCGCTGGGCTCCCAGCACTGAATCTTGTCTTTGTTCCCTGTTTTCATTCTTTGGAATCTCTTGCTCCCTGTGTCCCACCACATTCAGGCTGTGCTCTTGCAAATCTCCACTGCGGCCATGATTTGCTTGGCAATACTTAAGATAGTCTGACATTGTTCTTGTTTGTTCAGGGCACACTGAGACACAATTATTCTGATGCCCTTCTTGAAGCAATAAGGGGTTGGATGTATGAACAGATGGATTAGGACTCTGGCAAGATGATTCTGCCTTAGGTTGATGTTCTTCTATTTTCCTTTCCCTTCTATAGAGAGGTGTGTTGCTTAAGTGATGGTGTTCTTCCAAAGCCCCATCGTTCAGAGTGCCTTTTCCTTCTGAAGGAAGCTGGAGAACAGGAGACGGGGAAAGAAGCAGTTTTGACGGTGGAGTCATGGTAGTGGCAGAAATGGAATCTTTAGTGAACACTGAGCTTTGCCTGAAGTAAGCACCATTGATTTCCTTTTGCTGTAAATACTGTTCAGAGCTGCCACGAGAAGCATGTAAATCACGGTTGGAACTGGAACAGAATTCTTCAGCAAAGAGCTTCATGTTTTCTTGGATGTTTTTGCTTCCTGCAGGAGATGGGCATATCTCCAAAACTGATTTTTGTTGTTGTTCTGGTTTCTGGTAGGGACAGGTACCTAGCACTCCAGCTGGTTTGCTGGCATTATCAGCATCACAGGCCTCAGTCACCATGGCAGCTGGCTCCAGAGGCAGCTGGGAGCTTGAGGTCTGTGGGGAATTGATCTGCTCTGAGGTATGCAATGGTTGAGTGATCTCACAAGACAACTCATTAGTAGCCCGACTGTTCAGGGCATTTACATGAGATGTGGTGTTCTGCACTGCAATGGAAACACAATGTGACAAGCACCGTGATGGTGTTTTTTCCTGGAGTTCACCATATGTGTTTTCCAAAGAAGGGGCAGAAACTGTAGCACCATTAGGCATTAGCACAGCCTTGTTTTTAAGTAATAAAATGTTCCTGCCATCTTCCCCTTCCTGCTCCTTGAGAACCCAAAACTCTGTGTTTTTAACTCCATTGCATTTAGGAGTTGGGGAACTATTGATGGCTGTACCTACACTTTCCGGGGCTACAGAGGGCACGGCTTCTCTGTTCTTGCTCAGACTGGAGACATTTGGCTGATGGCTGCTTTCACCTGGGTTTCTCTCTTGGCTTTCCCTGAAGTTATTTTCTTCTCCCTTAACTTTTTGGTCTACTTTCAATTTCCTATTCACATGGAGCCCGAAGAGTGATGGTTCGCTGACTGTACGTTTTATCCCTCCATTTTGCAAGCTGGAATACTCTCTGTCTTCATGTATTATGTCTGGACTCCCATGACTGCTCTGGCTGCCTTTTATGTGGGGGATTCCATAATATTTTTCGAAAGACTGCCACTTGGTGTCTCCATTTACTTCTTCTCGATGAAGTCTCTCTGGTAATGGGCTTCCATTCTGGAGTTGAGGTTCTGTCTGGCAGATGGGAGATGGTGATGGTATCAGGAATGGACTCAGTCTGTTGCCCTCCAAATGGGTGGTTCTGTCCTGTTCCATTAGGCTTGCTTCGGGGCCATCCACAAGGCTGCCCTTTGAATGAATCCTAAAGAATACAGACACTGTATAAACTGATAAGGCCTTAAAACAACAATACCTACCTATAACAACTAGATACTCATTTTCAGTTTTTACCCAACAGCTACTCTTGTCTACCTTGCATGGAGAAAAGGAATAATAGAATCCCAGCTGCTTTGAGAAGTTCTTATCTTATCAACAAGTAGTATCTCATTTTCTCCAGTCCTTATTTGTCGAACCACTTACTGAACTGTTTCTGCTTCCCATATTCCTTGAACAATCTGCATTAAAATTCACTCTATTTTGTCTCATAATCCCTGTAACAGAGCTTTGCAACTGGATCCTTCCTCAAGTTCTTCAAATCTGCCTCCAATTTGTTATCAAAAAAAAAATTTTTTAAATCTAATTCTGGTATCTTTCCTCCTTATGGCAGTTCTGCCAGGCCTGTACCAGGGCTTTTCAGACTCCTTCATTGAAAAGAACATCACATTTCATTTCAGTGTTGTCAATGTGAAATACCCATTTGGCTGGGCATTTTAAATTAATGCAAGAGGCAGGCAGAAAAAACTTCCCCCAAATTCAATACTAAGTTTGAAACACAAGCGCATGCACACACACCTTCCAAACATGCTCCACCTCCAAGCTTGCCACTTCTAGATCATTTCTTAACAAGGGATACATGCCACTTTAATAAATAAAGCTTTCCTGTCTAGGGCAGGTGAGATGGATGACTCAGTGGGTTAAGGGCGCTTGTTACTGAGCTGATGATTTGACTTTAATTCCCAGCACCCAGGTGAGCAATAAAGTCCTACCCATTGTTCCCTGACCTCTTCTTACATGTGACCTGGCATGCATACATCTAATATATATGCACAGTTACACATAAATAAATGCATTTAAAAATTGTAAAGCCTAATGACTGGTTTCATATGCAAATATTTATCTTTTCTGCTCCTCCTGATTCAGTCTGACAACTTATAAAAACCAATAGTGAGTAAGCATGTTCAGCTCAAAATGCTTTTGCTGGTGTGTAGAAGTAGCCTTCTCCATCTATGCTAGCATCATCTTCTTCCACTTGGGTTTGTTCTGCATCCTGAGCTCACCACTGTCACTGTAGCGGGTCTCCTGTTGCTGCCTGTACTATTTACAGCTTAAACATGGAGCAAATTTATTTTTGTCCTCATCTAGTAAATTTCACTAGGATGATTCAAATTCTAACTTACTACCACTACCATCAATTCAAACGTTTTCCAGATTTGTAAGATAATTCCAAAGCCAAAAGAAGAGAAAAGGCTAAGGGGGAGGTGGGCATTTAAAAACTCATCTTCAAGGGCTGGAGAGATGGCTCAGTAGTTAGTTAAGACCTGTTTGGTTCCCAGCACCAATGAAGAGTGGTTCTCTCTTTGGAACTCAGGTACCTGCAAAACATGTATGTACACGTACACACACACACACACACACACCCCACTGTAAATACTTCTCCATTCACTTAGTTATTCTTTATCACCCTCTGCAACTTTCTCATCTATTTTAAGGCTAATAGTAGAGGGCGTCATTATTTTCTGTCTGGACTAAAAAAAGTGTTGATTAGATTAGTACTTACTTTTTAGACAAGACAAATGGAACAATAGAAGAAATAAAATAAAAATGCCGAAAAGCAGCACTGAAGTTATTATTAGATTTAGCAGGGCACAGTTGCTCACATCTTTGATCCTGCACGGGTAGGGTGATGAGTCTACAGGGGTTCAAGGACCACCATGGCTGTAGAATGAGACCCTGTCTCAAAAAGACAATCCTGTGCACTGATCAATGAAGAGAACTAAGTTTAATCTTTCCACCAGTTCTAAAGATTTAGTAAAGGAGCCCCCAAAATGCAATTATAGTCTCAGAACATAATCTGAAGCTCTATGGCAATAAAATACTGCAGTTGTAACAGAATAAGCAAACTAAAAAAGTTTATGTATATGTAGTAAGATTGTTATGGGAGAAAGTTGAGGAATGAAATAAAGGTATGGAAATACAACTCACAGCTAGATGTTCTGAAAAGGATGGCAGCCCAGCCTGGTGGGCAGCAGCTTTATCCTAGTGTGTATCAAATTTCTCTCTAGTGTTCAGCTAGAACCCTCATCTACAAACATAGAAGATGCATTACTGGTTCAACAGTAATATGGTAGAACGGATTTCTTGATGAACTTTATATGGTTTTTAGCTTTTGCTGAAAAAAAAAAAAATACCCCAACCTCCACAAAACCTGAGTGACAGAGCAGCTGAAGAAGTGTAATGGGAAGGAGATTGCTTTTAATTGTCTTTTTTATACTTTCAAATGTGCATTACTTTATAAAATTTAAATTGAGAAGATTCTTCTCATTGCAAAACAGCAATGTCTTTTTTCTATGTTTCAAATGACAGGCGAAATTGTTGTCAACTAACATACACATGGATAATGGTCACATTCAACTAGTACACACTTGCGATATGAATAGTCTACATTGAAATAAACTTTAAAAAAAAGAAGCACTGGATTTCAGGCCTATATGAAAAAATAATGTAAATATCTCTGTTTTTGAAAATATCTATTATGGGCTGGGGATGTAGCTCATCTGGAAGAGTGCTTGTCTGGCATGTACAAAGTTCTGCTGGCTTCAGCCCTCAGCACCACACAAACCCAGGCAGATGACACATGCATATAATCCTAATACTCCAAAGGAAGAACACTCAGGGTGGGATAATTGAGGTCAAGGTTGTCTTCAGCTACATAGTACATTTAAAACCAAAATGTTTCAAAAATTAAAATAATAAGCTATGTTGGATGACAGTAAACAAAAACATTTAATTCACTTTGGGAGAAATTTAAAATTTCATATCATGTATTTCTTTTGGGTTCTTCTGGGTTTTATTAAGAAGCTGAGAGGGATGGAAGGAGAGGAAAGGGAGAATCCACACACAACAACCAAGTGTTAGTTACAGCTACATACATGTGTGCATTTCTAATATTAAAAAATTTGAAGGCTTTGTATACAGCATTGTCATACCTAATTTTACAGTTATGAATTGAAGTGTTTTAAACATTCAACACATCATGATCACTTCATGTAATTTTGTCATTCTTTAAAGTGTCAAGGTAAAAATTATAATAGATGAAACTCAAAAACTTTTAAAACATAGTAGCTTCTAAAAAGGAAGGCAATAAAATGAAATTTATATTAACATGGAGGTTTAAACACAATAGCAATTTTAAGAACCAATTTAATCAGAAGTATTCTGTGGCAAGAATTCATTTCCTGGGTAAAGCCAGTAGCTGTGGAAAGCTAATAGTTCAGGGAATTTAAACATTGTCTCTCTTGAAAACAACCTCCCATGTGGGAGAATAAAAAAAAGAAATATTGCCTTTGGCTTTAGTATGTCCTCAGTCACATTTCTTGTATGAATGCTCAATATTATTATAGAATCCTGTACCCATCTGTACAGTACTTCCAATTATTCGGGTTTTGGCTGTACTTGTATTAGGGAGAATGAAGAACTCTTTATGCGGTAGTTTTCAGGCTTAGAATGGGTTTTAATTTGTTTGTTTTTAAGCTGACAAAGTCATGGTTAAGACTGAAAAAAGTCTTTGGGTTGTATTTGAGACATTTTACCTAATATTCAGTTAAGATTTTAAGTTATTTTTCAAATTTAAATGACTTTAACACAAGGAACCATTTTCAAAAAACTAACATTTGCTGGAGTTATTTTTGCATGATTTTCTTTAGTCTACTTCCTATTGCTAATAGCATAGGGTTGGGCAGGTTAGACGCTTATTTTGGCTCTTCGTTCCTAAGTGGAACAGCCCTCCTGCTGTTCTTGTCTGGCTGGTGCAGGGTATGATGGCAAAGAGTCAGAAACTGTTCTGGTCTCTTCCTCTTCGTTAGGAAGTCCCTAATCCAAAAGACCTGGGTTGAACCCAGGAGAGAAAACAAACCCCTGCAAGTTGTCTCTTGATCCACACACTCACAAAATGGGATTCCACGGTGGGGACACCACCCCATTATCCTAATTTAAATCACTTCTGAGTATCTTATAAGTGAATGACCAGAAACAGAAATACTTAATTCATGAGATTAGAAATGTGTAAAGCAATGGAATTACTAGAGATTTATAGATGGTAATTATTTATTTATATTATACTATAAAAATTTCATTTAGACTGAGAAAGCAATGCCCTCATCATCATCACTATTATTTTGAGACAGGGACACTCTGCATCCCACACTGGCAATTACAGTCTGCTTGAGCAACAATTTTGTAAGAGGGGTTGGCCAATGTTACTCACGAGAATATTGGCCCGTCAAACTTAGGGTGTCATTTTTCAAAAATGTTATGAGGTTTATAAGAGCATAGACCAAATGTCCTTTGGGAAACTTGCAAGCCTGACTGGCTAAGCTTCCCAGGGATGCTTTACACGACACCTCACATGCTAACAGCTACACTTAAAAAGAAACTGAATAACCAAATTTAAGCATACTCTAAGAGTTGCATTTAAGAATCATAGCTAACTGCAAGCTATTGAAATCCATCACCAATTTTTGTTAGAAATTAATACATAGAGCTACTAAAAAATTATCAACTATGATATTATTTGGAAATCAAATGAAAGTTCCCCAAGACTAGCATATACTTGGTAGCCATTTTGGCTTTCAGAGTTATGTTAAGAAAGAGTTCAAAACCACAGAATGACATTTCACCTTTAAAAGACTAACAGGACTTTAAATGGCATTCAAATAGGGCACATGATGTTAATGGTGTATAAACATTTCAGGGTATCAGAAAGGACTTCATTGTTTTCCTGCTGTACAGATGTGAATGCTGAGAAATGGCCTGAATTTATGTTTGAAGATAGTGGCTCCTGTTGAAGCCGTGCAGAAGTACTTCTGACAGGTCTCTGAAGCCCTTCCCATTACACAACACAAATGAAAATGCACAATTTAGGGAGATTTTAATTTGATCTTAAATTCATATTTTGCCCCTATTTGAGTCTGTTTGCATGCTTAGTTAATATTAATACACTAAATGGCCATTTATTACATATCTATATACGGGTAGTTACTGACAGAAATATGGGTGTGTACTGCCTTTAACTAGGGTCTCATTTCCTTATAAGCCTTGACATAAATAAAATGAGACCACTTAAAATATGAAATGTGAGGTTCCTATAGAGTTATTCTGATATTCTGCTGAATTCCCCCCATCTCACTGAGTGCTAGGATTACAGGTTTGGACCAATATAGTGGCTGCTGACTCTCTAAAATATGGTTCATCAGTTGAGAGTCCCAGCTGCTCTTCCAGAAAACCTGGGTTCAATTCCCAGCATCCTCACAACATACTTCATAATGGCACTTAACAACTGTCTATAACTCAAGTTCCAGTGGGTTCAACTCTCACACAGACATACATGCAGGCCAAACACAATGCACAATATATTAAACTCTACAAATCATTTTTTAGTGTTTACCATTTTGAGTAGTCTAATATTTCTCTTTATGCGTGGATGTCTGAGGAACCAAAAGTAGTAGTTATATCAACTATAAATACATCCCCTTTTGTTGTTAAAGTTTAAGTGTAGAATTATAATAAAGTAATTTAACATAAATAGAAATGTGCAATCACTTTATGACCAGTCCCATTTCATTATATTAGCTAATGACACAGACTGACCATTGCTAACTGTGTCAGAGCACAAAGCACGTTTATGCTGGCTGTGATGACACACCTTTAATCCTGCCACTTATTTACATGTTGAGTTCCAGGACAGCCAGGAATATGCAGATAGACCCTATCTTGAAAAACAAAACAAAAAATTTATCTCCATTTAAAATAGTACTCTTTGGAAGGGTAGCTAGCAAAAATTTCCCTAAGACAAGGCAGGGTTTAGCCATTGCAGGTTTCCTATGAGTTTAATTTTGTGCTTTCTCCTGGCTGTGACAATAATTAATTATAAATTCAAGGCACATCGACAGCATCTGTGAAACAATTACTGCACGGAGGGCTGACTCTGCAGTCTAATCCATCATAATTATGACAGTCCTCTTTCAAGACACTATGATGCATGACTTAAAAATAGCACATTAGTGTGCAAATGGATCAGCATCTCATTTCACCAATGTGCATTTAGCGTTGTAATGTAGCTCAGCACCATTTGACTCTTTCTGAATCACTCAGAGGGTAGCCATATCTCTCACCATAGAAAACTCAAAATTTAGAGGGTATTTTGCTTTCTTTTTGGCTTGCTGGTTTTGTAGGCGATATGTATTTTTTCATCTCTAAAAGTAAATATCCATTTATATAATACAACTGTAATTTTTTTCTATAAATACTCCTTTCTCTCTGTCCTAATAGTACATGTTAATCCATTGTGTGTGAATCCATTCAGAGTAGTGAAGGTAAATACTTACGGCTGGTTATGGGCAAGGAATGCAAGCCCATGTTCCAACATCAGCCCTAGGGGATCACTATTTGCCACCCTGTCACTTGCAGTGACAAGTTTTATTTCTTCTAGTAAACTCATTGTTAGGAATAATTTCTTGTCATGAAAAAAAAAAAAAAAACCCAAGAAAGTGATACATTTGATTACACTTCCTACATATATGACAATAATCTCCAAAACAATGTTATATTCTTACTATAAAATGGAACATTTATGTCAACCATACATTAATTTCAAATATGTTCAGTGAGCCATTGTGATAGTAAATACTCATCATCCCAGAACTAAAGACTGAGAGATCCAAAGCTCAAGGGCAGCCTGGATTACTTAGTAAACCTATTTCAAAGTGTACAGAACAGTGGACATCATTTGGTATGTCTATTGAGTGTCCTTAAGGACAAGGCTTCTCTGTGACCCAAATGTTGCTTTGGATTCTCATCTTCTAAATCTTCCAAATCCCTCCATTTAATTTTCTTGTTTACCCTTTAAGAAGGATTTTATTTAATTGTATCTCTATTTATTTTTTTGATGTGTTGGAAGTGTTATGTGATGTGTGTGTGTGTAGGCCAAAGGAGGAACACCAGAAATCCTCTTCTATTACTTTACCTCATTCCCTTGAGGCAGAGAACTATATCAGTTAATGGCCAGGAATCCTGTTTCCACTCCCCTAGTACTGTGGTAAAATGCATTCATGTAAATGTTGGTACCCACAAGCTGGCAGAAGATATCAGACTTGTAAACTACTGGATATAGGTGTTGGGCACCAAATTCTGGTCCATTGGTATCATGGTGAGCACACTCAACCTCCCATCTTACCAATCCTAGTTTAATTTTTTTAGTTGATGTTAGTATGGTTTCTACTTTTTTTCTAAGAAAAAATTATCAGATGTATGAAATAAACAGCTACCTCTATTTATTTCCATACTGGCCTTGAACTCTGTATAGCAGAAGATGATCTCTTGCATTCACTTCTAAGATTACAGGTGTGTACCATCATAACCATTTTATACACTGCTGGGTGGCCAAGTACTTTATCATCTGAACACATCTCCCACCCTTATTTTATATTTTGAAGTAAGTTCTTGCTAAGTTTTAAAGGCAGGCATGGAACTTGCTCAGTATCCTATCCTTGAACTGTGGACCCTCCTGCTTCAACCAAGTATCTGAGATTATACAGTAATGCCAACAGGCCAGATTGGAGTTTGATGTATTAGTGAGTATGGAGAACATTATGAGGAACCATGCTGATAGTTTATCTAGAGTCTTTCCAAGGGACAAGGAGACTCCCCACAGCAGAAAGAGGTTATAGAGTAGACATTGTGGGCAAAGCTGAAATGGATACTGACATAGTGATGAACAGATAAAAGGTAAGTTCTTTGATACTAGGGACATCCTATCTGAAGAATCTGTGAGACAGAGACTGAACTTGGATGCCTGTCTTGCAAAGGACATGCAATTGCTATCAAGGTAGTCATAAATGCAGTAACTCCCAAAATCTTTCCCCCTGGTTTACACAAGGAGCTCTAAGTCTCTCTTAGGCCTGCCCTGTCATGGGGATGTTGCTCAAGCAGGGAGGAGAGGACACAGGCAAAGTGAGACTGTGATTCTCTAGATGCTGGAGGTAAAGCCTGCAGATATTGGGGCTGAGACACAAGCTTGAAAGGAAGTTTAAAACATGAAATGTCAATTCAGAGGAGGAACAGAATAGAGGAAGATCATGGTAGTATATTTATGAGACAACTAGACATTTATAGCTCAGATAAATCCAATACAATGGCTTCTAGTAATACAGTATTAGAACTCCATAGATGACTTTTAACACTTAATTTTATAATCATTCAGTATTTTTAAGAAGTGACAGAATTAGCATAGACAACCAACCTATCGTGGTAGTCATTATTTCTTTAATGACAAATATTTATTGAATAGATTCCTTTTCTCTCAAATGAGAGAAATAATAAGCTTAATGTTGAGAGTTCTTCATGGAGGAGGGGGTGGCAGCAGGGGGAATTTTATGAAGATTTAGGTATTTTAGGAAAGGATTACAGGTAGCATTATTAAATACTATGTACTTAGAATAAGCACCACTGCTATAGTGAAATTTTAAAAGTTTTAGAGGCAGATGATAATAAACTTTTAATTAACCAGGATGTTAAATTAATGCTTCTTTTGATATAGGCATCATCTCTTACCTTGTTTCTAGGGCAAAGGGAGAATAAAAAAGAAGGGAAGGAAGAAAAGAAGGAAGGAAGAGCTTGTTTTAATGGCATATATCTATAATCCTAGAACTGGAGATAATGGCAGGCTGACTGTGCCCAGCTATATAGCAATGAGCTGAGTAGGCTTCCTGAAAGCCTATCTTTAGAAACAAAACTAAAGCACAAAACCCAAATAACAAACAGAACAAAATATATTAACAAAATATAGAAAGTGTTTGAGTTACCTGAATGGTCATGTCTAAAGTGAGCTTCACTTTCAATGTGAAGTAGAAAAAAATGCCCCTTTAATAAAACACTCTGTAGCAAATAGCTGCAACATATAAGCATTTGGGGAATTCACATGCCATCATCCTCATGAAATCTGCTCTTTCTATAAGATGTTCCACTTGCAACTTTGCCTCAGTATGGCAGTTTCTCAGAAAACTGGAAATCAATCTCCTCAAGGATCCAGCAATACCACTACTGGGCATATACCCTGAAGATGCACATTCGCACTCCAAAGGCATTAGCTCAACTCTGTTCATAGTAGCATTATTTGTAATAGCAAGAACCTGGAAACAACCTAGATGCCCCTCAACTGAAGAATGGATTAACAAACTGTGGTACATCTACACAATGGAATACTACTCAGCAGTAAGAAAAAATGATATCCTAAAATTTGCAGGCGAATGGATGGATTTGGAGAATATCCTCCTGAGCGAAGTATCTCAAAAGCAGAAAGATAAGCAGAGGATGTACTCACTTATTAGTGGACTCAAACAAACAAACAAAGAGACAAACAAAGCAAAAAGCAAAGCATGTCCAAGCTGCAAACTACAAACACTGAACAGCTTGGGATCTGAAACACCTTGGACCAACACCTTGGATCCCACTCCCTCTAGAGGAACACCTGACCCAGTCTTGATGTTGCGGAGAGAAAACTGAATCTGCCAGGAGTGGATGCTGAACTAAGCCATATTGGAACCTTGGGACCTCCTGCCCATGGTGAGGAGATAGGGAGATGTGGAGAAGACTGGAGGGGGTGGGAGAGGGGAAAGGGACCTTGAACAAGGATATACATGGATAGAAAATGTGACTTTATTCATAAAAAAGGCATACCACTGTGTCTCTCAGAAGTTGTCCAAACTTGAACAGCTCCATCCTCGTATCTTACTTGATTGTTGTCAGAGACAACTGAGCTATTTTTTTCTTCCTTTCTTGGAAATGATTACCAAGCACTCATTAAGGCTTACATTACATTCATTAAGGGCTACAGAATGACTCTTGAGAGTAAGAGGGACATTCTTAAGGATCTGTAAAAGATGCCAATAAATGCATTGGCCATCATGGTCTATCAGTTTAAGATACTTCACTATGTGCCATTCCTAAGGAAGCTAGGCAAAACAGGCCAGGCACAGTACATGCCTAAAACCCTAACATTCCACTGAGGCAGAGGCTGAAGGGTGAGAAGTTCAAGGTCAGACTAGACTAGCTGAGACTGTTCTCAGGTTAGTCTATTCAGAGAATTGAGTAAACAAAATCCTCTATTGAGCATAGGAAAATAAAGAGATCTTGGGTGACCACATATCCAGAAACAGGTTCTCTATAATTAAGACAACTCTTTAACTTGAAAGGTCTGATAACGATTTTAAGATTACCAAGCTATATGATACAAACAGAAAAAAAGACACTCGGGAGGCAAAGGCTGGTGGATCTGAGGCCAGCCAACCTGGTCTGTAGAGCTAGTTCCAGGACAGCAAAAGAAAACAGAGAGAGAGAGAGAGAGAGAGAGAGAGAGAGAGAGAGAGAGAGAGAGAGAGGGGAGAGGAACTTTTTTATTTTTATTCTTATTTTTTTAATGAAACTTTGTTCTAAATAGAGGCCAGAGATGGCTCAGTAGTTAATAGCACTTGCTGCTCCTCCAGAGGATCCACATTCCCAGCATCCACATTAGGCACTTACAACCATCTATAATTCCAGTTCCAGGAAGCCTAGTTTCTTTTCCTGCTTTCTATGGTCTCCTTCATGCTCATGGTGCATATACACACTTAGGCACACAAAAATAAAACTTTGATAAATCTATACAGTCCGAATGTAATATAAAGGTCTCCCTTTCCCTTAAGGATGTTTAGTTATGGTAAGATAGCGTGCACAAGACTGGCCAGTCAGAGTAAGAAACTGCTCTGGCTCTACACATGAAGTTACAATAAGCCATAAAGCACTTTACATCTCGATTTAGAGCCTGAACATCACAATGGTTCAGTGGTTAAGAACACTGGCTCCTCTTCCTAAGGGACCAGGTTTGATTTCCAGAACCTACATGATGGCTCTCAAGTGTCTAATTCTTGTCTCAGTGTAACCTCATCTTCTAGATCCTAAGGATATCACACACACACATGTGCTACAGAGATACACATTAAGGAAAAGTATTCATACACACAATAAAATATATATGGGAATTAAAATTTGTAAATACAATTATAGTTCTCTGAAATCAGTAGTGCAATTATCTGCTAGGGCTTCACTGAAATTCAGGTCAGAGTAAAGTCATGTCTGAAAGTAGAACTCTATCGCATTTTTAAAGAGTGTGGGTTGGAATAGCTACCGAGAGAGAGATCTGAAATAAGCAGATGCAGATGATTGGGTCAGATGATCAATTTGCTAGGAGAAGAAGTGGAATTGGCCTACTCTTCGGAGTAGGCATGAGATGGCAAGCAGTGAATGAACTCAATGGCATCTTTGGGGTGTTCCTTGTCTCATATCAGGGCTTTTCTTTATTTAAAAATTTTATCTTATTTCTTACCTTACTACATATGTGTATATATTTTACCCCACAGGTCCTTTGCATACATCATGACTTTGATTTTAGTGTTTTTAAGATTCTCGAGTGAATCTCTGCACCTTTATGTTTCTTGTGTCCTTTTTGAGGGCATTCTTTGTTTTGTTTCGTTTTGTCCAGTCTGATATGTTAGTTTTGGTTCATCTTATTTTACTATTGCTATATAGACACCTGTTTGTTTTCTGATGGGACAGAAAGGAGTTGATCAGTAGGGAGAAGCTGGAGTAGAGGGAATGGAAAGCATAATCAGCATATTATAAGAAAAATCTATTTTAAATCATAAGTACTTTTCTTTACCAAATGTTTGAAATATCAAGCACTTACTGGTGTGCTGGCTGTAAATTAAAAATATTATGTAATATGACTATAAAATGCCCATTCCTCACCTACTCTCTAGTTATCTCATAATATAAAGACTCAGGTAAGGAAGACCTATGATCCCTGCTGTCCAGATTGCTCAGAGAGACTTCTATGGATGGCACATTATCATCCTGCTTATAATTGTCTCACACAAATGCAGAATTCAATGTCCACTCCCAACCATCACACTGGCTACATTACTCCTTAGCAGAGTGAGTATACAAAGAAACCCTGTCTTGAAAGCAAACAAATAAACAATAATTAACTGTTTTTCACATAAAGGGAAAAACAAAACATCAAAAACAGAATTTTACTAAGTAGCCTTATCTGGCCTAGGAACTTACAATTCAGACCGACAAATGTGTCTAAATTTGCTGGGAGATTAAAGGCCTTCCTGGCTTTGCCTGAGGCTTAAGGAATTCTTCTCCAAGATGAACTCACCAAATGTAATAGGGACACCTTGAATCCCATCCCCTGTAGGTCAAGTGTGATAGGACACACCTTGAATCTCACCCGTTGGGGGCAGTGGCAGGTGGATCTCTAGAAAGTTAATCTGTCCTACATAATTCAAGGCTAGTTAGGGTTGTATAGCTGAACATCCCTTTTCAAAGAAATAGAAACACTGAGATAGAAAGACTATACTTAAAGAATAAATTTAAATTACTAAATTACTAAAAACAAAAACAAAAAACCCTACAAGGTCCATTTTTTATTCTGAATTTTCACTGTGAGAAATCATCTCACTAATTTAGCACAATATATCATAAAATTGTTGGAAATGGCTCACATAAACTGCAATTCATAGGGAGCAAATATTTAGGTCTCTTTGTCTTAAAAAAAAAAATTCAACTGACTATTAGATATAAAGGACCAGAGAAAGGGAGAACTCTGTACACTTACTAGATAGTGTATTTCAGCCTGTCTAAAGCAAGAAATATTACATTTTCTTCCTGTCTACAGAATGCAGAACTCTGTCATTACTTGAAGAAATCCAAACTTTAACTATTATTGATCAAAATGAATCCTCCTGATTATTTAATTCACGTCTGAAACAACCAACCATGGTGAATTCACAGGCTTCACCCAAAAGAGCACAATGTATGAACCATCTATTTTTATTTACTATGTGCAAATTGTGACTTTGTGAAAACCAAACTCAGAGCAGCATTATGGCACATGCCTTTAATTGCAGCATTTGGGAGGTAGAGGTAGGCATCTGCTGTCTCAGTTGATCTGAGTTGTGACCAGCCTGGTCTACAGAGCAAGTCTCAGGACAGCTAGTGCTACACAGAGAAATCCTGTTTTAAAAAAGAAAAACTGAACCTTAAACTGGCATACACTTTTTCCTTAGCAGATGCTATAATTTAATAGCTTTGTCCATTACTCCTTTCTTGATTCTAAACTCTTAAATTTGAGAGTGGATTTACTAACAATGGAGCTTTCAGTAGCTTTTGTCTTCATTGGTATCAAATGTCCTGCTGTCTTTTGTTACGGCAGATCATCATGTCAAAAGGTCAGGTAGACACTAAAGAAAACCCATGCTGGGCTGGAAAGATGGCTCAGAGGTTGAGAGCACTGACTGTTCTCCCAGAGGTCCTGAGTTCAATTCCCAGCAACCACATGGTGGCTCACAACTATCTATGATGACATCTGGTACCCTCTTCTGTATACATAATAAATAAATAAATCTTTGAAAAAAAAAAAAAGAAAACCCATGCTATATTACTCCCAAGCTTCAGGATCCACTGAAAATGCTACCTGCTTGCCTGGGCCCTGGGTTCGAACCCCTGGCACTTCTGCTAATTTCTGCTAGAAAGAGACTGGGCATGCTCAGCAACTAAGAGCACAGGATTCACACAAAATTGTCAAATAACCTAGATGCCCCTCAACTGAAGAATGGATTGACATACTGTAGTACATCTACACAATGGAGTACTACTCAGCAGTAAGAAAAAATGATATCCTAAAATTCGCAGGCAAATGGATGGATTTGGAGAATATTCTCCTAAGGGAGGTATCACAAACCCAGAAAGATAAGCAGGGGATGTACTCACTCATTAGTGGACTCTAACCAAAAAAGAAAAAGCAAAGCATGTCCAAGCTGCAAACCACAACCACTGAACAGCTTGGGGAAACACCTTGGACTGGCACCTTGGATCCCACTCTCTCTCTATCGGAACACGTGACCCAGTTTTGATGTTGGGATGAGGAAAGCAGATCTGCAGGGAGTGGATGCTGAACTAAGCCACCTTGGGCCCTTGGGACCTCCTGCCCTTACTAGGGAGGAGATGAAGAGATGGGAGCAGAGAGAGTGACTGGGATGGGTGGGAGGGGGAAGGGAGTTTGAACAAAGGGATACATGGATTAAAAATATGACTTTATTTATAATAATAATTGTCAAATAAAAATACCCGACCTAATTTCAAAAACTTATTTTATGATAAAAAAAATCAATCTGTTCTTTTTTTTTTCTTCAATCTGTTCTTTGTGCCCTTTATACCTGAAGGTAACAAAAATAACTAGAAAATTAAAAATAAGTGTGAGGAAAATTCCATTTTGGGAGTTCTAGTTAATGTTGTCTCTTTAGATGTTTGCTAAGGACATTTCCTACCATTTCATCATGCTTCCTATCATTCCTATCATGGTAATAATAATGCATTTAAGAATACTGTGAAGTCATGACAGCCATAGTGACCTCCCCAGAAAAGAAAAGACAGCTGGACCCCTCCAGCTGAGGAGGCACACCAGGACTGAAAGACAAAGCTGCCACATGGGCAATCACTTCAGTTTCTTTTAATTTTATTTCTTTTTTTCTCTTTTTTTATTTTTTATTTTTATTATGAATAAAGTGTTATTTTTTATCCGTGTATATCCCTGTTCAAGCTCCCTTCCCCCTCCCACCCCTTCCAGTCACTCTCTCTTCTCCACATGGAAACTATGGTCTGAATGATGTTCACAGTGTGTTATGAATCATGGCATCTTCAGTGATCTGTACCACTAAGTTTCATTCTTTATTCTTTTCTGTATTAAAAGGCTTTCATATTTACGATAAAGTAATTCTCTGTAAAGCAATCTATCTAAAACTCTCAAAATCAATCTTTGCTTTAATTGCCACACACATTACAGCATGAATTCCTAAACTTTTTGAGATTTGGGATCTTAGAAAGCAACTAGTCACCCCTTCTAGAAAGGTTCATAAAAAAATTTCCAATTAACTTCTAAATTACTATGTATTAATGCAGTGGTTCTCAACCTTCCTGATACTGTGAGCCTTTAATATAGGTCCTTATGTTGTGATTTCCATCCATAATTATTTTCATTGTTGCTTTATAACTGTAACTTTGCTGCTGTTAGAAACTGTAAATATCCAATATGCAAAATATTATATGCAACCTTTGTAAAAGGATTTTTTCAAAGGAGTGGAGACCCACAGGTTGAGATCCATTGTATTAATGCCTAAACTACTTATGGTTCAGTTTTTAGCTCTGCAGCTCTACCTTAAGAACTCAAATAAAACCAGGTATGGTGGTGCACTGTCTTGAAACCCAGCAATTGAATTAAGGCAGAAGCAGGCGAATCTCTATAAATTCAAGGCCAGCCTGTCTACAGAGTGAAAGAAATTCTGTTTTGAAAAGCAAATTCAAAGTGAGGCAGGCATGGTTGAATACCTTTAATCCGAGCAACTCAAAATGTATAAAATTCAGAAACTTTCTAAACTAACACCTAGCTTATTTTTGTGTTTAAGCATAGCTGGGTCTCATCCTTAGTGGCTTAGAACTCATTATGTAGACCAGGCTGTCTCTAAACTCAAACCTACCTACCTGCCTCTCTCCTACATAAGCAGCTGAGATTAAAGGCCAAGAGTGCTGAGATTAAAGATATGCTCCCCATCCCCCCATCCACTGTTATTCCTCTATTCTATTTTAAGTTTCTTTGAAAGCAGTATCTAGCAATAGAGCTTTCTCAAGAGATCATTTTTATATTCATGGGTAAAATTAAAGCCTAGAGAAGTAGAAATACTTTAATCAGATACTTTAAAATGATGAAAGAAAACCAACAATTTATAAATATAGTAGTATGAATATATTTAATACAAGGTGATTAGTACCAGTTCAGATCCAAAGTTTTGAGAATTTTAGAAAAAATGCAGATGCATCCACATTGCTCAGAGTCCGATCATGAGCTGCAGCTCTCTTCTGAAGCTAGACAGGGACTGCTACAGAAAACAAAGCCCTGCTGTCTTACCAGCCCTTATTTGGAAAACTTTCCAGTTGGAGTTAAAAATAAAAAAAAAGCTCACAGCAGATTGTGCAGTCAAAGGCCTCAGTCACTGCACAGCAGCTGAGGACATGCAGATTTCATGTGCTATCCCTGAGTCATAGTCACATGTAGAAAGCTAACCCAGACAGAGGGAAGCTGTCTTTCCACCAAGAGGCTCTTCACTGCACAGCTAGCTACAAAGGTAAGGGATAGGGCTAGTTGGAGAAACCAATGACCTCAAGCTCTAAGTAGCCAAAGGCAGCAAGTGTCCCATTCACACATGGCAGGAGTTACTCTGGCTTTACTGCTGCCACACAAGTGCTCATTGTTTATACTGGTAAGGGCCACAGAAAGGGAGACTTAGTGTGACGGGTCTCCCTCAGCTTGCTGAACTGAGGGGCCAAGAGGATGTCATGCACAACCAAATTATAGACCTGGACTATAAATCTGGGCAAGCAAAGAGGCTGCAAAGAGCAGAGAGGCAGGAAACAACCTCAAAAGCTTTTGGTGATAATTTCTAAATGCCCCTTCAGTGACTTTCTCAGCTATCTAGGTCCTACTGCACACAGGACAGGTGAATCCTTCTTCCTTCAAAATGTGAATAAGAGAGAAACCCCGCACCCAATACCTGAACTGCAGAAACTGTATTTCTCTCTTGCTTTCATTTCACAACACAGGAAACTTATGTGACCCACAGGATGCATAAACAGCTCTCCCCATTAATGAGCAACCAGGATACAGAGTAGTGTAATATGATCTTTCATTCTTTTTTTGAGATAGACTCACTGTCTATGGAGACAAGACTGGCCTAAAACTCTGCAGTTAAAATTAGCCTCTTTAAGCTTTCCAAGTGCCATGATTCCAGGAATATGTCACTATGCCATCCTTTAATTCAGTCCTCATATCCTCTATATCTGGGACTCAGGGTAAGAGTTCAGGCCTAAGACAGTCCCCTGAATCAGGTTCTCCATTAGACACAAATTGAAAGCCTTGAGCATTTTAACTCTGCCAATGGGCTGCAACCAAAACTTTCACAACCTTTTCCTTGGGTATTCATTGAAGGAACATCTCCCAAAGCTTAGGACACTGTTTTTATTTTCTATGAAGGATGTAGAAGAAGAGGTGTATATGTAAATACTGAACTGAAAGAATGGGCTGGAAGCCTCCTTACCTTCTTCAGGATACCACATATACTTCAGGGACTTCTCAGCATCAGCTCTGACATGACACAGGACAGTGCTGTTTAGAGCACTTATAAGACTTTTGATAAATCCAGGGAGGGTCCTTCAGCATTCTGGGCTTCTCCCACCTCCCTAGGGCATGGGTGGCAGTAGGTACAATTCCTATGACCTACCTTAGAGAGAATAAACTCAGCTCTCTAAGGCAAGACTCAGGATGGGAGTTACAAGCCAGAAACCAATTAATATTGACAAACATGTTTTTCATAATATCACAGAATGTAAGGGAAAAGAAAATTTCAACCAAAATAAGAAAGTATATTACTCAACAGTAGAATAAGTTTTAAAATAATTTGTTTAATTTAATAATTATATAAATCAAATACAGACTTCATATGTCATCCTGTCAGAGAAAGGTTTAGGGCTAAGGTGGTAGGTAGAATGATGCCTACAAGTTCAAGCTCATGCACACATACACACATACACCGGCACACAAGAAAGGTTTTCATATATACTTTGAAAGAAGTGAATGTCAAATTTAGAAACCGCAGTTAGGAAGAAAAATTGCATTAAGTCCATTATTTTAGGAGCAGAAAATTTTGTTTTGCAACAAGGTTCTCACTGTTCAGTCCTTCAGGCTGGCCTTTGACTGTTGTGACCCACATTTATGATCCTAGCACTCAGGAGGATGAAGAAAGAGTATTCTTGAGTTTGAAGCTTGGGCTCAAAAGCAGAGAGGGATGGCTGGGAATGACAACAGACAGACAGAAAGAGGCAGTGAAATTTGAATGAATGAATGAATGAATGAATGACTCTCCCCTGTGCTGGGATTATAGGTATGTGCCACCACACAGTCAGCTACAATTTTTTAAAGAATGCTGAATGTATCAGATGGGCATGAATTTAATCTGGGAGGCTAAAGTAGGCAGGTCTTTGTGAGTTTGAGGCCAGCTACTATAACATAGTAAGACGAGAAAGAGAGAGAGAGAGAGAGAGAGAGAGAGAGAGAGAGAGAGAACAAACCAGTAAGCTAGCTTGATGTCCATCAGCACTAATAATTCCTGATGAGTAATAATTCACATAACTATGCTCATGTCCCTCCTTGAGATTAAGAGCCACAGACATGGCTGGGATTCTCTAGAACCTGAACACATTTTCGAAGGCTTGAATCTGTCTTCCCAGAATGTAATTCTGCTTAGTCTCAAACAACTTCAAAATCTTTTTTTTTTTTTCTAAATTGACTTTATTCTAGGTCAACAAAGCTAAAGAGATTTCTGTTTCCTTTCTTGAGCAGCTCTTTAGTCAAAGAAGAAAGTAAAGCTTTGAAAGAAATAAGTGAAAATGGTAATGAGCACAGTACATCCCCAAGTGCATAAAATGCATGGGCTGTAGTAAGTTATAGTGTAAGTTTTAAAAACCTTTTCTTCCCAGAGGAACAAAAATAAAATGTTGGTATTGATTCAGCAGCATAAGAGAGAATTAGATGTGGTATCACACACATGCCTTGATCTTATCACCAGGGAGGTACAGGCCAGGAATCAGGAGTTGAGATATATCTTCAGATAAAGAGTGTTCCAGCATAGATCACATGAGATGCTATTTGAAAGAAAGAAAGAGAGAAAGAAAGAAAGAAAGAAAGAAAGAAAGAAAGAAAGAGAAAGAAACAAAGGAAGGAAGAAAGGAAAAAAGAAGAGAAATCATGAAATTTGCATGAAATTAGAGAAGACCATATCAAGTGAGGTAACTCAGACCCAGACAACTGTCACATGCTCTCTTAGCTTCAAATCTTCAGACTTGAATACATATGAGGGAGCAGCTTCAGAAACCAGGAATATAAAAAGGAACCATTGCTGGGGTAGGGCAGCAATAGCAGGGTACCTGTGATCTGAGCAGGGAAATGAGAATGGGGGTTCTAATTAGTAAGGGGAGAAAGGGGTACATACAGAAGGAGATGGGGAGTAAAATAACAGTAAGGCTTAAAGTCTTAAGGACTCATACCATCAACTATCTATTGTAGATAAATCTGCTATAAAATGAGGGTGAAGAGATGGTTAAACCTACAAGAGCACTTGCTGCTCTCACAGAGGATCTGGTTCAATTCCCAGCACCCACATGGCAGCCCACAACAGTCTGTAACTCTAATTCTAGGGGATCCAGTTCTCTGCCCTCTATGGGCATCTGGCATGATTATGGTGTACATATGTACATTCATACATTAAAAAAGCAGCTATAAATATATTTGTGTAGATTTTATGTGGATACAAAAATCTTTAGTTCACTTGAGTAAATATTCAAAATAAATACCGAGTTCTTGTGTTTAAGTGTAAACCCTCACCAAGATTTAAGTAGAGTGTAGTCTTTGGTCAAAAACTTAAACACAAGTAAAACATTTACTACATGATCAGAAATTCTACAAAAAGACTATTATTGACCTGATCTTAACATTTAAAATCTAAGATAACACCCAACATCTTAATATTTTGAAAACCAATCTGGTAAGTTAATACCTGAAATGATAAGTAAACATTTCTAGAACCTTCATTGACACTGTGACTTTCTTTTAGACTACAAAGTGTTCTCACTGAGACTCTCATTTCTGCTTAAAATATCCCATGAGCTCAGTAGAGGCAACTGATACTTCACTGGAAGAGGAAACTGAAAAACAAGAATGGTGGCAATAACTTTCTCAGGGCCACTCTATTTTAGTATAGTCTAATTGTTCTAAATGCAAAGGGCATATCACACATGGATATGTCGTAATGCCAAGTTGCTGCTTCCCTTTTTGTGAACTTAGAAATTGCCCAAGTTCTCAGCTGAAACCTATGACAGTGTCCATGTTCTCTAACTCAGTCCCCCGTGAAACACAGGCTACAGAGGCTAGTCCAGATAAACTACAACCGGGTTCTGCTTTCACATGGTCCAGCCAGTGCTCAGACCATGCTGTGACAGGGTAGAGAGAAGAAAGAAATCAATGTAGAGCTCTTGAAAGTAGACAATCAAGCTTTCCAAACATACTTCTGCTGTTCATTTACAAAATAGTTATATTTTATTTTTAAACATTAACTAAGAAACACGGCTGGTAAGACAACCCAGCAAGTAATGAAAAGCAGTTGAACTCAATGAGTTCCATCTCTACTACACATATAGTAGAGGGAGAGAATCAATTTCCAAAGGTGGTGTACATGTACCATGCCACACTCATGCACAAACATAGACACAGACACAAACACGCTAAAATAAACGTAACAAACTTTAAAAAATTAAAATAACAACAAATGGACAGGAGGTTTAAAAATCATTTTTAGACTAGAGAATGCTGCATGAGATTATCTATTGTATCTGTTTTTGTTTTAAAATCCTATGATAATAAGGTGTGGTGGTGTCCTATAATCAAGCTCCCTGGGAAGTTGAGGCAGAAGGAGTACTTCAGTCAGCCCAGGCAACAGAATAAGGCCTCTTTTCAGTAACAAGCAAACAACAAAGATTCAAAGGGTAAATGATGAGGTCTGTTAGACAAATGACTACAGGCTTCAGTTTCTAGAACTGGTTTGGTTTGTCAGGAAGAAACGTTAAAATTTTCATTTTAAATCTAGGTGGAGATTGATAATTGAGGAGTAACTGGAACCTCACTGTGTCAAGAACATCAGATAGAATTAGCTGTTTCTAGATGGTCAATGATTTTATAGGCCATTAAGAAAGCCATGAACTCAACCATATCAGCCAGGAGTAAAGGCATAGGCAGGTGGATCTCTTTGAGTTCAAGGCCAGCTTGATCTACAAAGAGAATTCTGGGATAGCCAGGGCTGTTACACAGAGAAACCCTATTTTGAAAATAAAATCAAAACTAAACAAGAAACCTCACAATTTCTGTTCAAACTACTGAAGCAGGAAATATGAGCTATAAAGGAAAACCCTCCACTAAGTATTGGTAGAAGAAAAAAACCACTAAAACTTGGGCATATTTTCCTGTAACTTTTGCACTGTGTTAGCATTTACCTGGATTTTAGTATACGGTTAAGAGATTCCTAGAAACTTATTCAGCTCATTTCAAATCTTATATGAACTTTCAATTCTAATTCTAGCCTCTTTCATCTCCTATTGCAACTAGCACCTGAATCATCTTGATTATTCTCTAAATATATCAAGTCTATTTCTCCTCTTCATTTATATCTCTTGGCATAATGCAGCCCTCAGCTTCACCCCTGAATCACTCCTATGTCTCTCCGCTCCTCTTCTAGATTTGTCAAAATTGCATTACCGATGATGAGGTCACTTTGCTATCCACTGTGGCATGTCCCCCTCTCCCCCAGCCCAGCTCCTCCAGTATTTGCAGGACAGGGTGCAGCCGTCCTTAGATTGATCTGATTCTTTCTCTGTGTTTCTACTTGTTCTCTCACCATCTAACCACAGGAGTTCTATAGAAGGTGACATCCAACCTCAGAGTTCACATCAATACACTACGTCATAATGTTTGCCCTCTATTTTTCCACTAGGATGCCACTCTCCTTTCCTCCTGTTCTCCAAGATCCAGACACTGCCCTGTCACTTTCCCAGTCCTCATCCATTCTCACTTACCTGAGTATATGGACAAATATTTACTGATGAAATTTTCTCAAGTTGCAGGGTTCTGGTTCCTTGCTCTCTCTGCAACCATTTTCTTACTTTTTGTGACTTTTTTCTATTACTTAGAGTATTTTGACCCATTGTTTCAATGCCTTCACTTCTCAGCATGACTTCTCTGACTGCTATGTCTTCCATTAACTATATCATAATCATATCTGATTTTTTCTTTCTTTTGTGTGTATGTGTGTGTGTTTAAGACACAGGGTCTTGCAAGAGTGCCTGCCTAGGCTCTGAACTGCTGGAACCCAATAGTCTCACCTGCCTCAGCATCCTGGCAAACTGAAAAAGCAGGCATACAACATCACATCCAACTTTGTCCTTTATGCATACTACCTTCTTAACACTATCGTGCTTTGTCTGTGTCTCCTTCAGACTCCTAGGCTCAAAGACAAACATTACTGTCTGTTTCCTAGAAGTGTGCCTAGTATTTGATAGGCATACAGGAATACTTTACAATAAGTTCTTGCTTTAAAATGTGTAGGAAGAGATTAAGTATATACCTTTGTAGAAAAACACACGCCTAGCATGATCAAGGCTCTGGATTCTATCCCAGGTCTTCTTATAGTAAGAAACAACAACAACAACAACAAAAAGTGTGGGATTGGAGGGATGGCTCTAGGGATGTGGGATATCTTTCTGTATGCTGTGAATTACCATTGGATAATAAAAGAACTGTTTTGGCCTATGGCAAAGCAGCCCACAGACAGGTGGTAAATCTAAGCATAGATAAAGGGGAAGAAATATGAGAGTCTCACAAAGAGACTCTTGGAGCTGCTGCCAAGGAAACAAGAAATAAAAGTACAGGTAAGTCACGAGCCATGTGGTAAGACATAGATGAATAGAAATGGGTTGAGTTTAGATGCAAGAGCTAACAAGAAGCCTGAGTCCGAGGCTAAACAGTTTGTAATCAATATAAAGCTTCATGTGATTACTGGGTCTAAGTAGCTTTGGGTGGTCTGGACCTCAGGGCTAGGTCTGAAACTTGGGACAACACTGCAGTCACTTGAACTTGCTGATCTTCCAGAGGACTCAGATCGTTTCCCAGCACCCACATCTGCTCACAGATGTCTGTAACTTCAATACCTTCTTTTGGTCTCTGAGAGTATCAGGCATACATATGGTATACAGGCATATATGTAAAACACTGATTCATATAGAAAATGTATTTAAAAAAACACTGGAATGAAACAAAATAAAAACTGAAGGAATCATTAAGATAGATGATAAGTAATAGCAGTAACAGTGATAATAACAAAAGATATGCTAGCATAATACTGAGAGCTCATAGTGTGCCTGACCCTACAGATAGTGTCCTTAAAACAATCCTATTGTCATTGTCTATTCTCTCCTTATTGTCAAGTAAAGCAAGGCTTAAAGACCTTAAACATAGCCTTAATAAATAAACTCAATGCACCCAAGGCTTATTTACCACTGAAAATTAAGTCCTAGGTTGAGCTGACCCATCTGTAAATGCTAAGTGTGAATGGGGGGGGAGGGGTATGGGAAAGAGCTCTTCAGCAACCTACTTCTCAAAAAGTGAACATCTTAATTTCTAATTCTTTTTAGTCATTTTTCTTACACTTTTCCATAAACTTCCTTCCTCCCACCCCCACCTCCAAAAAGAGAATATCTGAGTAATGTTATGATCTCCCTAGAGAGATAAAAATTCTATCTTAAAATACATAGTCTCAGTTCTCATGCAAAGGACAAGAGCAGAATGAGTGATCATGGTTGGCACCCACGTAGTAAAGTGAGCAATCCCTGAGTGAGGAAGAAAAAAAAAAAAAAAGCGAAGAATGGTTTGTCCATAATTACCCAAGATTTTCCAACATGAGCGGGGAAAGAGGAAGTCCAAGAATATTAAGAATCAAGAGGGAAAATCTTCATTCTGAGAATTCCTTTTCAATGCCCTGACACCCTCGGGGCAAAGACGTAATCTAGGCAGAGGCACTGGCCTCTGAAACCACAGGGGTTTAACTGAGGGCACTAAGAAGAATTTCTCAGCATCACGTCAGCCTCTAAGCGGTATCAAGTGGCAGTGTGGATGCTTACATCCTCAAGCTCAGAGAATGAGGGTGGAGACTATAGCTACCCAGCTCATTATGCTGAATGTACAGATACAGTGGAGCTGATCTACCCGCTAAGACTGTCAGAGGAGAAACTGCCTAAATGTTCCTTTTCTCTATCTGACCTTCAGAGCACTCTCACAACACCCTAAAACTTCAGCTGGCTTCTAGTAGAATACATTTTTGATTTCATTTCCTGTGGAGAAAAATTCATTTGTGCCCTACTTTTTTTAATTGTCTTTTTGAAAATCAATATCAAACTTAATACAAAAAAAGCAAAACATCTAGAATAACTAAAAAAAAAAACAAAAAAAACAAAAAATACAGTAATAAAACTTCTCTTTTCTCTAAAATAGATGGAACATAAAAAATAAAATCTAAAGCTCCTCAAGCCAGGTTAGGCTCAGCTACAGATGAAGAAAGCACAGTAGGTCACAGCTAATGCCCACAGATGCACTATGGCCACCACAAATTTCTGCTAAGCAACCCTTTTACAAACCAGAAGGTTTGTGTGTATGTGTGTGTGTGTGTTTTAAATTACTTTATTCACCCATCATCTTTCAATGAAATAAGAATGCTTTTGCTTAAAATCCACTAATGAGTGAGTATATACATATAAATAAATAAATAATGGTTTTATAAAGAATTCTTATTTGGAGGCCAGAAAGATGGCTGTCTCAGTAGGTAAACATTAATGCTGGCAACCCCGACAACCTGAATTCTATCCCCAGGACCCACATGGTAGAAAAAGAGAATATACAAATACAGTACATAAATAAAAAAGTTAAAAAGAAAAAAACCTCTTAGTTTAGGGCTAGTAAGATGGGTAAAGTTGCTGGCTGCCAGGGGTCACAACCTGAGTTCTATTCTCAGAATGCACATGGTATAAGGAAAGAATCTACAACTACAAGTTATCCTGACCTACAGTTACTGTCTTTTACACACACACACACACACACACACACACACAGAGTCACACACATACACAGTCTCATACACACACACAGTCACACACACACTCACATACACTCTCTCACACACATACACACACATGATATGGAACATCTCCTTCTAAGTAAATAAATGTAATAAAAATTTTCTTTTTCTTTTAAGAATTCTTAGTTTGAGAAACTTACGAAGAGTTCAGTGCATTAAAAGCAAACTGGTTTGTAGTAGTATCAATGTTAAAAACACAAGAAATAATTCAGATTTTCCTTCACCCAGTGCATACATCTTACACTTTCAGAGCTGCATAAGTACCTCTCTGATCATCTGCATCACACCTGGGTTCTCCGTTAGTGTCCTGATGCCAACTGTCACAGCTACCTGCCTTCACTCAGCAGTGCCCACTTGACAGACCAATAAACAATCACAAACACTACTGGCATTTTCTTAACAAGACAGGAAAGTGTGTAAAAAATGAAGAAGAATGATACTGTGGCAATAATGTTGTGCTTCTCTATGCTTAGTTATATGTGAAGGCTATTTATGTTTTAGTAAGAATCCGAAATTAAGAATCTGATAACAATTCCATAAAATAACAACAATCCAGAAAAATACAGAAAGGCATAAAAGCCATACAATTCTAGAGATTTGTCTTAAAATCCAATCCTTGTGTCTTATGCATAGTTAATGGTCATAATTCCCAGTGCAGTCTGGAGCTGGAGACAGAGTAACCATGTTACCATAGACAACCACGACCAAGCATCCACCGTACCCCCATGTTACCATAGACAACCACGACCAAGCATCCACCATACCCCCATGTTACCATAGACAACCACGACCAAGCATCCACCATACCCCCATGTTACCATAGACAACCACGACCAAGCATCCACCATACCCCCATGTTACCATAGACAACCACGACCAAGCATCCACC